>QLPG01017658.1:0-14793 GCA_003314385.1 Gomphus sp. MG54 | reverse complement strand
TAAGTCCTGAGCACGAGCCTTCATGAAACTCTCAGTCTTGACGGCAACCAATGCCCATTATGGTATTGATTAGAAGCTGTCAATGGCGAGACTTACGGTAAGGTAAGAGCCCCGTATCACCTCAACAAAGGGGATCAATTGGTCACACTAGAGCCATGGAAAAGGTACAAAGACTTTGTGTGTCTGTTGATTACCGGTGCATTCAGGTCCACTGCGACAGATGTCATTGAACTTCACGCCCCAGTTCCACCCATAGCACTCCTTCTGGACGACACCCACCGAGACTCTGCGGCCGTCCGCCCTACCCAGCGCTCACCCCCTCTTCAACATGTCAACCGCTGTGCCAGGCACAAACCCCGTGTGCACCACTCGCCCCTCCACACTCTCTTTTCCAGGTACAACATCTGTCCACACACCATCGAAACCATTACGCCGGCCTGGCATCACCCTAGCTGGCACCCGCGATTCACCGTTCATATCTCAGAGAACAAAGAAAAGGCAGCTAGTAATATCAGAACCTGAGTAGATGAACTACAGGTCTACTGCGATGGATCATAACTCCAAGGCCACATTGGGGGGGCTGCAGTGGTGATCCCGACATCAGGACGGCACCTGAAATTTCGAATCGGAAAAGAAACCCGGCACACCGCATTTGAAGGGGAGCTCGTAGGAATCATGCTTGCGCTGCACCTTGCTGAAACCCAAGGAAAACTGGGCACGGCATTAATTGCCCTTGACAATCAGGCAGCCATCACGGCACTCCAGAACACATGGCCACAACCTGTCCAATACCTCCTAGACGACGACATCCACTCCACCATCCAGCGGCTCAAATCCCAACACCACCGGCTATGTCTACATTTCGAATGGGCACTCAACCATTCAGAGGTGGAAATAAACATGCAAATAAGCTTGCTCGAGATGCCTCTACAGGTGATAGCTCAGCAAGACAAGATCTACCAAACCTACTGCGGAAACCTCCGCTGACAAGCGTCACAGCCATCAAGGCCCGGCGTAAGCAGTCCCTCCTTCCCCCCTGGCGAAAACACTGGTCTAACTCACCCCGCTATGAAAACTCTCCAAAATAGACCCTCGCATGCCATCTCAAACGGCCTACGCAGCATCATTATACAGCTTCGCACAGGCCACATCGCCCTGCATGCGTTCTTCAAAAAGATCAAAGCCGTTGATTCAGCCCTATGCCAGATGCCGAACACCCGAGACCGTTGCTCATTTTCTAAAACCCTGTGCCCGATACGAAAAGCAACAAAAGACATTCCGGAAGGATGCCAGGAAGGCAGCTCATTCCACTTCAAGACTGCTCGGAAACATGAAGAAGATCCCACAAACCCTCAAACATATCCAAGACACAAGCAGATTCCACGACTGCCTAGACATTGTACCCAAAGAGCAGACCTAACCCACCTGCACCCGGGACACATTTTCCGCCGGTCAACCCTCATGAGGAATCTTCCTCCTGTGCCTCCCTGGCCCAACCATGCCAGTCATCCTGAGGCGGTCTACCATCTCTTTCCCGGAGTTCCACAGCCTCATCCCTAATACCCAATCCCCCCTTCCCTTTTAGCTAAATTTTTCATCCTGCGAACAAGCCGAGGATGTGGCGAGTTATGCCCGGCACTGGAGAACCAATGCCGAGATCCCTCCATAGCAAGAGACACGATCCAGAGATGCAATCACCTTCCCAAGTATGGCAGGTTTAGAGCCATGTCTCCACCCTCTCAGCAGGTTGGGCTCACTTGCAGATGATTTTCCCTTTTACATACTGTTTTACCACAAGCCACATGTATTGGGGATAAATACAAACTATTGGTGGAGAATTCTGAGACTTAGACTGTCTGTTAAGTATATGATACCAAGCCTCAGTTCACTTGGTTGTACCAGCCAAATGTGTAGGGTGTTAAATCCGCATGTCTGGTGCTTAGCTAGATACTTCCGGAAGTGTTTCCGGAGGTTCCAAATGGTTTCCAAGAGGGGGTTCATACTCTGGAGGCAGAGGGACTAGAGGTCTTTCACGGTTGGAAATGGAAAGGGGTGGAAAGACGGGAAGCACTGGGGGCCTAGAACTGTTCTTGGTATTAGGTAGTTCAACTAGTTATTAAAGTGGTTCGAAGTTGCAGGGACTTGGCTTCAACTTATGTGTTGCATGTAGTTGGGTCAAGCAGATAGGGTTTCCTGGGGTATTCCCGTGCTATTATATTGGAGAGTCAATGTGATAAATAGGATAATAATCCTATGGAATTTCCTGTGAATTTAGATGTATTTATCACTAGGAAATATATTGCCCTATGGCAATTCTACTGGGAGCTGAGTCCCGGGTTTACTCTCCGCTTAGGCGCCGTACTGGGAATCCGGCCTGGGCGCCAAAGCATCGGTTTAACAATTTGTGGTCCTCCCACAAGTTAGATATAATATGTAGTAATGTATAATATTATATATGTGTTGGAAACCCAACTGTGACCTGGCCTTGCTGTACGACAAGTGGCTGGTGTCCTAGTCCCGAATAGGAAAGTACGCACTCGGCGCTTAACCTTCGGTTAGTGCGAGTGATGGATTTATAGCTGTAGCTTAATGGCTAGTGCGATGGGGGGCAGAGTTACAATTGGAATTGCTTGTTTATACTACTACAAGTAGCTCATACTATATATGAAATAGGAAACCTATTTATCAGTGAAAACTTCATGGAGTGAAGTTAGAAGCCGGCCCAATGCGGCCGTGCGCGTGCTACACCCGCATATATGCGGTGGGAATGATATAGAGGAAAACTTCACAGGGGAAGTGATAGAAATAGAATAGAATGGATAATATACTGAATAGAAATCCACATGCCAGTGTATCCCCTTCCCAACATGTCCAGATGAGGTGAGCCGGCCCTTGGGGTAGGTATGGGGCCGGGTAGATAGTGTCATGGAAAACGCGCTCCTAAATTCATGAGAATATTCATGAGTCTTCCTCATAGTGTATGGGATCCTGGTATAGAGTCGTGCCTTGATTGGGGAATGGTTGGGGGAGATATTCCAACTTTGGTGTAGAATATATATATAAAATGACTCATTGGTCCCTGGTTCTAACATTGCACCCTCCTTGATCGTCTGTCCCTAATTTCAGAAAGTCGGAAAGTTCACTGGAACTGAATCGGAAACTGCAATGCAGAATTAAGTCGATATTCATACTGGCAAATAGTCCAGTCAACTGGTGTCTTATATACATATATCTAGTCCTTTGTCAAGTACATGTACCGAGACCCATCTATTCGGCATTGCCAACTGAGCAACCATCCTATATCCACGACCAAGTGTCCATGCCACATGCATAGCACTTGGTATGCTGGTCTCGGCTTGGCACGTCCACCATCCACACTCCTTGCCTTCACCCTTTGGTCCATCTCCCCTCGGGACCTCCTGTCCTTGTATTATCCTCAGTCACAACTCCATTGTTTTATACTCGGCCACTCCCTATTGTCCTATCCTTAGCCATGTCTCTATTATCTTATCCCTTATTGTTTTATCCCCATTTGCATCCCTTCATTCTAATTTTATCCGTTGTGGACAATAACCACATGCTCTGCATACCTTGTTGTCTCACATTCCTTATTCTACCTGTCGCTTCTTAACCTATATAAGTAGGACATGCATGTACATATTTCCTCATTCTGGGTATTGACTAGGCTTAGGCCCTTCTACCTTCTTCTCCTCTGTAAAGTCCTCAACTCAGGCCAGCATCATCAGCATCCTCCCGAGTATATGTCTGTTGCAAAACCAGTGGCACGCACGGCAAGTAGGGTGTAATGCGCAAGTACATTGAAGCCAACGCCACTACTCTTGGCCTGCAGGACTTGGCCATAGTCCACCTGACCCTTTGATGACACCCCTCAGCAGTACCGAAGTCCATCAGTACCCAAAGCTTGACATCCTTGTACTAACTTTGCCAAGTAAAGACAAGGGGAGGAGAGAGTATAAGGGGCTAATAAAGAACAAAGAACAAGGGAGTGAGGTATGCGATGATCCTGTGTGTCATTTATCAAAAGAGCAGAACTGTTATGATGATGAGAAAGGACCTAATTGTAATATATTTAATCTCCCAAAGGTGAGGCAATGGCGAGGTTCTGATTGGGGCTTGGCTTCAATGTATTGCATTGCGCCCACTAGACCGCATGGTCCCCAATTTCGTAAGGGCCAGACAGAACAGAAGTGAACAGCGGAACCTTAGTCAAAATCAAGATTGATTTTCTGACTGAAGACTGAACTATGAGTACAAGATCTTTTATACTACTTTCTAATCTATTAGGAGTCGAATGGATTCCTATAATAGAATGAGAAAGCCAAGGATCGTGAAAAGTGAGAAACAGAAATACTATGTCCCAAATAATGATCTCCTCCATGACATTGTGGAGTGACATGTCACTCCGATTCCCAATGGAGTTACCCTAAGGAACGTAATAGCAGATTGGGCATAAAGGACTGAGCGGAATTGCGAACAGATGAAAATGAAATGAAACATAATGAAAGATATTAAATGTAAATGAGGATGGAATGGAATAGCAAGCATATGGGATGTGACGTAAATGAGTGGAGTGAATTGACAGGAGCATGTGATGCCAAGACGGATACATGAGGTGCATATAGTCCGTAGGCTGAGGGTGTTATGTTGAATAGCGAGCGAGAGCAGAGTTGGGCTGAGTGGGCTGAATTGAATAGTTGACTTGCTGGCATATGGTTCCTGACAAGAACCTTGGTCTTGGAATCTTGGAGACTCGGGTTTACGGAACGTCAGGGTAATACAATGGAATTCAGAAAGCAATTGTTCAGGCTTTGAATGGTTGGAAGGGTCCTGGAAATGGTACAGGTGGTTGTGGGGATTAATTTGGGTTTATTGGTGGCATGGGCCATAATATAGGGGAACATGGCTATCTAGGCCTAGTCTAAAATCCACCCAATGGTGCCTGATATTTCTCTTTTATTTTTCTCTTACAATTTCTGTCTACTTTCACTGTTTTTCACTAAAATTGCGGCATAAAAATTATTCTTTGGGTATCTAAATGTAGTATCCAATAGCCTCAAAAGGAAGCAAGGCATGAGCAAAGGATATATTGTTGAGATACAGTGAAGTTCCCTTTCATGTTTCCATTTCTTATGGCTGGTATTTGGCCAGATATGACTTGTTTTATGTATTACATCTTCGATGTTTTGATCTGAGTTTGAATTTAGTTTACATAATAACACAATTCTCAATTTTACACCACAACAGGTTATAGGTCCTGCACTTTATCTATAGACATCTACACAACACCACCTATCATGTTTTGTACCTATCTAGGCCCTCTATCATTTGCCAGCAATTGATCCCTGATCAGAGCCCATCTAGGCACTATAAAAGCACCTTAACAACCATACCAACTTTGCATTTTTGCCCTGTTACAGCTCTCCTTTCCCTTTCCTTCCCCTCAGCTTCTCCCAGCAGTTTCCCAACAACTTCCTAAGGACTTCAGAAAGCCAGTGGTAGGACAAGATCCCTTCTCATTGCCTAGTGTTGCAAAGCCACACCCCTGGCCCAGTCTTTGACTAGTTTGCCAGTTAACTGAGGCCTCTTGTCATCCTTGGGTGCTGGAATCTGTGGTCTGCAGATTCTTAACAGTTCACCTGATTTGCAGTAAGGTTATGCCATCCTATTCTGAGCCCTGAAGTTCTGAAGTTGTTGGGGAGTAACTGGTGCCATTTGGACCATTTTTCCAACCTCTAGGACCCTTAGAACCCCCCCTTAGGACACTCCTTGGCCACTGCTTGGTGTTCCACTCTGTTTTTACATCTCCTGCATTATATTTTGCCTATATCTGTTGGTCCTGGGAGGGAACGAAGAGAGAGAAGGTGGAGGATGTATTGGCACCAATACATCCTCCACCTTCTCTCTCTTTGTTCCCCCCAGGTCCTACATGAGATGTACAAATGATATCATACCCTTTGTGTTGGAATAGTTTGACTGGCATCTGTGGATTGGTTGCCATGTCACATTAGTCACACATTCTTTGTAATTTCTCATCTGTTTTTAATGAGCCATTACCTCCGCTCAAGCCAAACAGTTGTCCTTTCTGTAGTCCTTGCTCAGCACCACCAAAATTCAACACTTTGGTCACTTGTTGATCCTTTAACAATAACCACAAGTGTATACCCTAGCATACAAGTCATATATGCAGACTCTAAGCCATGTAGACACCACCAATCTGCCAGTTCTGGGAGCAAAACCAGCACTCTTTTAGAGGCAGTCTGGAAGACAATCACAATTGGTAGCCAGTTGTTAATTCTCGGTAATGCCGATAGTGTGGATGGGAATTGGCCAAACCGATAAAGGTGGCTAGGCTTCAACATATTCTTGCATTGTGCCCTGCTTTTCCCTACATGCCACTAATTTGGATAGAAGAAAGACCTGGGAGAGTACTGAGAGTATCAGCCCAAGTAAGGGACTTCAGACAGGAGAAGGGAGAACAAGAAGACATAAACCAAGTCAATATTCAGAGTGAAGGACTATCTACATACATTCACTATGTTATGGCCCATGCCTCCAATAAACCCATACTAGTCCCCACAACCACCCACACCTTTTCTGGGACTTTCCAACTGTTAGAAGTTTGGAATCATCTCTTTCCATAAATCCATTGCATCAACCCAAAGTTCTGCAATCCCAAATCCCTGCGTTCCTGTGACCTAGGTTCCACTCCTTGATAAATGACATACAGGATCATCACGTACCTCACTCCCTAGACCTTTGTATTCTTTTCTCCCTTGTCTTTACTTGGCAATAGATAGTACAAGGATTAACTACATGTATATAAACCCCCAGTTGACTGGACTATTTGCCAGTATAAATATCAACTTAATCTGTGTCATAGTTTCTGATTCAGTTCCAGTAAACTTTCCAACTTCCAAAAATTAGGGACAGACGATTGAGGAGGGTGCAACACATAAGCTGAAGCCAAGTCCCTTTGACCTCAAACACTCAAATGACTAATCATAACAACCTAATACTGTGACCAACCCTAAGTCTCCAGCACCTCCAGACTTTCTGACTTTCTGTCCCATCTGTGAATCCATGACCCCTCCCAGAAACCCCTTTGGAAGCCTCTGGAAACCTCTCCAGAAGCATCTAGCTAAGTGCCTGACATGTGGATTTAACACGCTACTCATATAGGTTAAGAAGTGAGATGTGGAACAGGGTGACATAAGGAATGGAGAACATTAAGGTATGAAGAATCATGTGGAGATATTGTCCACAATGATCGAGAATATAATGAGGAATGTAAATGAGAATAGAATAATGAGATATGGCCGAGAATAGAATAATAGGAGAGTGGGTGAGAATAGAACAGTGAAAAATTGGCCAAACATAATACAATAGGGTTGTGGCTGAATAATAGGTGAAATAGAAATTGTCCCAAAGGGAAACAGGTAGGGAACCAGATGGGGGATGAAGGAATAATAAAGAATAGAGGGATGGGGTAGGGAGAGTGAACCAAATGATATACCAAATGTACCAAGCTGAGTCCACATACTAGTGAGGAATGACTTGTCACTGGTGTGTGGATTTAGTCAGTAAGGTTCAGTTGGTCAGTATTGCTGAGTGAACCAGAGCTTGGTATCATGGACTTGACACTAGTAAGGTGACAGCAACAACAAGAGCTTCAATACTTAGGAGCAAAAGAGGGAAATGAGCAATGATACTTGTCAGTGTATTGACCAGCTCAGGACTGTTAACTGATTACCTAAGAACTGTACATATGGTCTGGCAGAGTAGCAGAGTCCAATAGCAAATAATAGAGAAAGGAGTGGAGAAATCATGATATTACCCCCCCTTTAAGGTCAATGTCCTCATTGATGATGCATGCATTGTCCATTGCCTGTCTACTGGATGATCCAAAGTACTGGGTTGGAGGAGTTAGCGCTAGTTTGTTATCCCTCCCACCCACAGTCTCATCTGAAAGAGGTGGTAAGAAGAAGGTAAATGACCCCTGCACTGGTCCTAGCCATCGTGCCAGCATGTATGATTGGTGGGGCATCCTTTTTGTGAGAAGAAGGTAAGGCAGGGGTCGCAGATTGGTTAGATGGTTTTCTTGTTTGCGTGTAACCTTTCCTGGACCCAGGACTTCTGGAGCTGTCACGACCATACATCATGCTTTGATTTATTTGGCAGTACCAACCAACCGACCCCCACTCACATCATCCCATGGCGTACGGTTTTTGGTTCGGTTCACCCGGTTTATCACCCGGTTCATTATCCTTTTCCCCAACCCCTATTCTTTATCATCCCTACACTCCTTTCTTTTCCCCCTCACTCATTTACCCATGGGACGTTCACTATTCCCTGCCACTCACTCACGACCCTATTGTTTTATTCTTGGCCATTCCTTATTGTTCTATTTTCTTTCCCACAATCCCACCGCTTATATTTCATTGTTTTACCATCTTATTATTCTATTCTAATCGTTGTGGACTATACCTCCACATGGTCTTCATACCTTATTCTTTTTTCCATGTCTTATGCCACCCTTATTCCACATTCTGCCCCTCAGCCTATATAAGTAGTTGATATGTGTACATAGTTCCTCAGTCTGAGTATCAACTAGGTTTACGCCTCCCTACTCTCCTCCTTCTGTTCAGAAGTCCTTACTCAGGCCAACATCCTCAGCATTTGCCTGAGTATCTGTTCTCATTACAAGTCAGTGGCACGTACAGGAGGCAGGGTGCAATGCATGAGTACGTTGAAGCCAAGCCACCCTGACCGGCCTGCAGGACTTGGCCAGTTCCAACAGTACCCTCGGTAGTACCGAGTCCTGACAGTATACTCAGACTGACACTACCTCCTGTGCCCTTTACTGCTTAACAATTATGACCCTACAATCCAGATCTACCACCCACAAGGCAACTAACGCCCCAGACACCGAAACTGAGGAATCCGTGGAGGTGACTGAGCCAAACGAGTTGGCAGGTGCTGGAACTGAGGTTAAGCTTAATGCCTCTGCCCTTCTTAATCCTAATTCTTTGGTAATCCCTCTATCTTCTATTTTGATACCGAGTTCCTCAGCGACCCCTCTTCAATGTCTGATCGATTCAGGTTCTACTCACTGCTTCATAGAATCCTCCTATGTTCGGGAAAATAAGATCCCCACCACTTCCGTGGATTCGATTCCCCTTAAACTATTTGATGGCACTACTAATGCGGTCATTACTGAATCTGTAGAACTACCAATCAAATTTCCGACAGGACAACTACAGTCCGTCCACATGTATGTCACGTCACTAGATTCGTCTGTGTCGGTAGTACTTGGTCACAACTGGCTCACCCGCTACAATCCGTTGATTGATTGGGTATTGGGCAGTATTACGTTCCAAAAAACTGCTAATGACCCTAGGTGCGTCCCGAAGCCATCGGTTCTGCCGGCATCTGCCGCTGCTCCACGGCCTCAACCAGGATCCTCTCCGAAATTAGAAGCCCCGCGAATAGCCCTAGTCAATGCAGCCGCCTTTGCGTGAGCCTGCAAACTAGAAGGTTCACAGGTTTTCCGTCTAGACCTTTCGGCCATCGATACCATCTCGGCACGATCGGCCAAGGCCCCATCCGTTCCGTCCGTTCCCCCCGATCTGGTCGACCTCAAAAATGTCCCCAAAGAGTATCATAAATTTGCTGACGTTTTCAGCAAAACAAAAGCTGACACTCTAGGACCCCACTGACCCTACGATCTCAAGATCACCCTGGAAGATGGCACCAAGATGCCTCATCCACCCCTCTACTCATTATCACAGTCAGAACTAGAAACCCTGCATGAGTTCCTTGATGAACACCTGAACATGGGGTTCATCAGGGCCTCCTGTTCCCTGCACGGAGCGCCAATCTTGTTCGTCCGAAAGAAAGATGGCTCCCTTTGGCTATGTGTTGATTTCCAAGCACTAAACAAAGTGACTAAGAAGGACCGGTACCCTCTCCCTCTAATCACTGACCTATTAGACGCCCCCCGAAAAGCTCGAATCTATACAAAGATCGACCTTCGGCATGCGTACCACCTGATCTGAATTGCCAAAGGAGAAGAATGGAAGACTGCCTTCAAGACCCGGTACGGGTCCTACAAATGGCTAGTCATGCTGTTCGGCCTCTCCAACGCCCCTGCAGCTTTTCAGAGGTTTATGAATGACATTCTTGGTGACCTAATAGACCATTGCACTGTCGCCTATATAGACGACATACTGATTTATTCAGACTCACTCGAGGAGCACCGAGAACATATCCAAGAGGTGCTCCGCCGACTCAGAAAAAATGGCTTATTTGTCAAAGCCAGCAAATGTGAATGGCACAAAGACACGGTCGAATTCCTTGGCTACATCCTACGTACCGACGGCCTCACCATGTCTGATGACAAAGTCAAAACCATCCGCGAGTGGCCTGAACCACGAAAAGTCAAGGACATTCAGTCCTTTCTAGGTTTTGCCAATTTCTACCGTCGCTTCATATTTAACTATTCAGACATAACCGTACCCCTTACTCGGCTGACACGTAAAGGCACGACGTGGGCTTGGACTGAAGACTGTCAAAAGTCTTTCGACCTGCTCAAAACGGCCTTCACTTTGGCACCTATCCTGCATCACTGAGGACCCGACTTACCCCTGGTCGTGGAAACCGATGCTTCAGACTATTCCCTTGCGGCAATCCTTTCCGCTATCAGTCCCGAAGGCAAGATTCATCCCGTTGCCTTTCATTCTTGCACCTTTACTGCTCCCGAGCTAAACTATGATGTTCATGACAAGGAACTTTTAGCAATTTTTGAGGCGTTCAAGCGATGGCGGCACTACCTGGAAGGCTCTGCCAACCCCGTAGACGTCGTCACCGACCACAAAAACCTTGAATACTTTTCCACCACTAAAGTCCTGACACGGAGACAGGCACGGTGGTCCTAATACCTCTGCCAATTTAACATCACCATCTGTTTCCGCCCCAGCAAACTCAGTACAAAACCCAATGCCTTAACTAGATGATGGGACGTCTACCCTAAAGAGGGGGGTAACAACTACGGCACCATCAACCCCCAAAACCTCCGACCAATCTTTACAACCACTCAATTAGTAGAATCCCTTCGGGCAACGCAACTTCTCATCCCAACATTACGAGCAAGCACCATCATGGACTCCGAAAAACTCCATTCTGACATACGTACAGCCCTCCTGACCGATCCAACGGCAGTACCCCACCTCGGCACCC
The DNA here is from genome assembly GCA_003314385.1 of Gomphus sp. MG54. Lineage (NCBI taxonomy): Eukaryota > Fungi > Basidiomycota > Agaricomycetes > Gomphales > Gomphaceae > Gomphus > Gomphus sp. MG54. The sequence goes on along the minus strand of QLPG01017658.1, from coordinate 3,537 downwards.
CCAAAGTACCAAACCCAAGATGGACACAAACCCCGGATGGGTTCCTTCGGTTAGACAACCGGATCTACGTCCCCGACACCAACAACCTCAGATTACGCGTCCTACAATACAAGCATGACCATGTCCTCTTGGGACACTTCGGTCAAAACAAAACACTAGCCCTGATCCGCCGCGAATACATCTGGCCAGGCTTGCGCACCTTGGTCATCGACTTCTGCAAATCCTGCACTACATGTATGCGTTCAAAATCGCAGCATCACAAACCCTACAGCTTCCTATAGCAACTCCCCATTCCCGAACGACCATGGAATTCCATATCCATGGATTTTATTGAGCAACTTCCTCAGTCCTCCGGTTTCACATCAATTCTAGTGATAGTTTGCAGATTCACCAAACAAAGCATCTTCATCCCTACAGTCGATACAATCACTTCCGCCGATTTGGCCAAACTGTTTGTGTTTCATGTCTTCTCCAAGCACGGTGTACTGAGCCATGTAACATCTGATCGTGGAAGCGAATTTGTCTCTCACTTCTTCAGGTCACTCGGAAAAGCTCTCGACATGCACCTACACTTCACCTCAGGCTACCATCCGGAAGCCGACGGCCAGACCGAACGAGTAAACCAGACACTGGAACAGTACCTTCGAGTCTACTGCAATTACCAACAGGACAATTGGTCCGAACTGTTGCCGCTAGCTGAATTCGCATACAATAATGCCCCAAACACCACCACAGGCATCTCTCCCTTCTTCGCCAATAAGGGACATCACTTGAACCTCACCGTACACCCCAAGCACGACCTCGCCTCCTCTTGAGCACGTGAATTTGCTGTAGATCTTGACCAACTCCATGGAGCCCTGAAAAAACAAATTAGTCAGGCCCAATCACGATATCAAGCCTCGGCAGACTCCCGCAGACTCGCCTCCCCCGAGTTCCCGGTCAGGACTTCAGTATTTGTTAAAGCCCAATTCTTCCGAACCACTCGACCCTCCAAAAAACTAGCAGAGAAGTATCTAGGCCCCTTCGAAGTAATAGCATGTGTCAGCACCCATTCCTATACCCTCCATTTACCCAACTCTATGTGGGCAGTACACCCGGTCTTCCATGTTTCCATGCTCGAACCTTCTACCCCCAATACCATACCCGATCGCGTTCAGCCTCCGCCTCCCCCTGTCAAAATCGACGGAGAAATTGAGTATGAAATTGCCGCAATCCTTGACTCAAAGCTCGACAGAAGACGCAGGCCTTGCCCCCTGCTCTACCTTGTCCACTGTGCTGGTTACGAAGGCACTGAAGATGAAACATCTTGGTTAGTAGTGACTGAACTCAATCACGCTCCTGAGATCATAGCAGAATTTCACCTTGCCTATCCTGATAAACCAGGCCCATGGCCTTTAGAGCCCGACTAAAGACCCCCATCATGCCTCCTTTTCCCCACCATCTCCCTTCTTTTCTTCATCTATTATTCCTTTTGTCCTTTATCTCTTTTTCTTTTCCGAAACATACTCTCTTCTCTTCTATCCCATTTTTTTCCTCCACCCTACTTCACCCTCACACGAACCTTCTTGAAAACCAGGTCGGAACATGTTTCTTGCCATCCACCCGTCGACCCTGCCTAATCACTCACACAGGGTCACTACCCTACATTGGGATCGGCCAAACTGACCCACTGAATTCCGGCAACAAGCCTGCCATCATAATGGGCTGCCAATGGCACGATAAAACACCACTCTATCCAGGGGGCCTCACCACCCACCTCTATCCACAGCCCCCTCCAATACAGTTGCCTCCCCCGGCCCTCATTCTTACCCGCGAACCTCACACTGCCTATCAGCTTCATGGGTTCAGCTGCTAGGGGGGGGATACTGTCACGACCATACATCATGCTTTGATTTATTTGGCAGTACCGACCAACCGACCCCCACTCACATCATCCCATGGCATACGGTTTTTGGTTCGGTTCACCCGGTTTATCACCCGGTTCATTATCCTTTTCCCCAACCCCTATTCTTTATCATCCCTACACTCCTTTCTTTTCCCCCTCACTCATTTACCCACGGGACGTTCACTATTCCCTGCCACTCACTCACGACCCTATTGTTTTATTCTTGGCCATTCCTTATTGTTCTATTTTCTTTCCCACAATCCCACCGCTTATATTTCATTGTTTTACCCTCTTATTATTCTATTCTAATCGTTGTGGACTATACCTCCACATGGTCTTCATACCTTATTCTTTTTTCCATGTCTTATGCCACCCTTATTCCACATTCTGCCCCTCAGCCTATATAAGTAGTTGATACGTGTACATAGTTCCTCAGTCTGAGTATCAACTAGGTTTATGCCTCCCTACTCTCCTCCTTCTGTTCAGAAGTCCTTGCTCAGGCCGACATCCTCGGCATTTGCCTGAGTATCTGTTCTCATTACAAGTCAGTGGCACGTACAGGAGGCAGGGCGCAACACACGAGTACGTTGAAGCCAAGCCACCCTGACCGGCCTGCAGGACTTGGCCAGTTCCAATGGTACCCTCGGTAGTACCGAGTCCTGACAGGAGCTCTCTGCTAGCCATGGGTTACTTTTCTTCATTGCACTGGCATGCACGGCAGTTACAGGGCTTTTTCTCGTCGTGCCTGCATGCACAGCAACTCCATTGTTTCTTTTACAGGGTTTTTCTCATTGCACCAGCATGCGAGACAACAACGTTGCTTTCTCGGTGCATTTGCATGTAATTGTACATGTGCACCTCCCAGTCTCACTCCCACATTGTTGTGTTGACCTACACCTGCACCTTTCACCATCATGCACTTGTTGCATTGAGTCACCATGCCCACCACCACGACATGTGTTGTGCACATGTTGCATTCATCATTGCACACATGTTGCACTCACCATTGTGCACTTGCTGTACCAACTTGCTGTTCCCAGACTGGCCATTCCCACCACCACTGTATTGAGTTGCTATGCCCACCACCACACCTATCGAGCATGTCGTGCACATGTCAAATTTGGCATCATGTACATGTCCCATCATGCACATGTCGCACTCACTGTTGCACACTTGTTGCACTGACTTGCTGTGCCAAGACTTGCCATGCCCAGACTTGCTACGCCTACCACCACACCTATCAAGTGTGTCGCATATGTGTCATGTTCATTGTCATGCACTTGTTGCACCGACTGGCCATGCCCAGACTTGCTGCACCCACCATCACACCTATCAAGCATGTCATGTATGTGTCACATTCATTGTCGTGCACTCTTTGCACTGACTTGCCACACCTACTACCGCACCTTCTAGCCTTGCTCTCACACCATCACATTGCCTATGCCCATACCTTTCACCATCACACACTTGTTACACCAACTCACCACATCTACCACCATGTGTGCAATGGCCTTCCACACACTGCTCACACCTCACTTGTGCATCTGTGTGTCATCCCATCAGGCATCCTCTTGCATGTTTGGTATGGGTGAAAGTGTCACGATTCGGTGACGCCGAGATATCGGTTAAGTCCTGCAAACCGTTACGGGGTG
>QLPG01017653.1:0-10473 GCA_003314385.1 Gomphus sp. MG54 | reverse complement strand
TGGTGGAGAATGAAATTTCACAAAGGCTGACTTCGAAAGATTGCTCCGTCGACTTTATTGAAGAAAGCTGTCTCGTCCACGGATCGTTCCCGTTCTGCGCAAGACAACAGACGCTTTCTCCTGCATAATGTAGGTCTCTAGGTTTAGTAATATCAATAGCCAACTCTAAGAGGATCCTCGAGAACTGGGACCTCTGAGCGAGTATTCGCCTGATAAGGATTCATTTCTCAGAGGAAACTATATTGTGTCTATGATGTGCGAGATCAGTGCAGTTACTGACCCTCAAATGGGTTTTAACCGGTCAGTCAGTTAGTCGAATCAATCTGGAAATCGGGAAGGTCATTAGGGTTAAATGAGCTATTGCTACCATGTATATACGGTAAAGGCCCCAATACTTTATTTTGCGCCGCTCAACATGCAACCTCCATCCTGGCTCTCACATCGGAGTTGGAGTCTATATGCATGTTTTCTCACCTTCTATTGAATGGTGTAAGGCCCAAGGTATTGGTAGCTCAGTTTCTGCAAAGGCCAGCTTGTCTGGATATCTGAGGCATCCAAGAACACTCAGTCCCCAACCTGGTACTCTGGTGCTGGAGTTTGGCATTGGTTGTAGTACCAACCCATATCATCCTTTGCTTTTGCAAGTTCATACTTGGCTTTCTCCAGCGACTTCTCCATTCTGTCCTTGAACTCATTCACTGTCGTGGTATGTGACTCTGGTTGTAGTGGTTTAAAACCCATTTGTGGGTGTATCCAGTGTCTAGCATAGATATGGCTGTGTGGCTGAGTGTACATGGTGATTGTACTGGAACTCTGCCAATGGTAGGAGCTATCCCAGTCATCCTGATGCTCATTGATGAAGACCTGGTGGTATTGCTTACTGAATCTACCACATTTATGACTGCATGTGAGAGCAATGCTATTGACAAGGTCACAACAAGATACTCCAATGTTTATGAGCTTATAGGAATATATTGAAAGAAAGGCAAACTTATATTGTGCAGGTTATCAACCTAAGATGAAATTTCAGAGGACAGATCTATACATTTGTCTTACATAGTTATCCTACTTATACCTATAACTCAGTGAGAGATCTCTGTGAATAAAATAGAGACATGTCTTGGATTCCAAGGTGTCATTTTCCCTAATACCCCAGATTGATCACTCAAACATCATGCTTACTATTCTTCACAGCACTCCCACACCATTGAGTGATCAATTATACCCAATGTTAAATCTGCATGGCAGGTGCTTATTATAACATGATTCTGAAGGATTCCACGAAGGGGCTGGGTTTTCTGTAGTTGACCAGGGGTTATAGTTCAGAGGGTCAGATGACCGTAAGGGCAGAAGGTGGCAGACAGGCAGACAATAAAGTGCCAGAGCTTAGGGTGGCAGTTGACTCACAATTAGCACTAAGTGACTAGTTGTTGTGGGCATTCACAGTCTATTAGGAACCATTGCACCGGCATGCCTGACTCACTCGCCTATTTAACCACATGCTCTTAGCCTTCAAATTCAATGCACCTCATGTATCCATCTTAGCATCACATGCTTCATTCAATATGCTCTACTCATTTATGTTTAATATTTTCCTATTACATTCCACTCCACTTTCCTTATTCACAATTGCTGTCAAGAGCACGTACCGAGGCCTGGTAGTTCAGCAGTACCGACCATGTACCCAGCCAGTAACCAAGCAACATACTTAATACACCATCCCCGGTTCGGCACATCCCTTGTTCCCATTCCTCATCCCTATCCTACTCACCAACCCAGTAATCCTACCCATTCCAATCCTCGTCCCCCGACCTGTCCTACCTCGGGACATCTTATCCTTGTCTTAACTTCGGCTACAACCCCCTTGTGTTATAATCGGCCACTCCATATTGTCTTATCCTTGGCCACCTTCCTATTATTCAATTTTCATTGTCCTATCCCTGTTTACATTCCTTCATTCTAATTTTACCCATTGTGGAGAATAACCACATGCTCTGCATACCTTATTGTTGCACATTCCTTATTCCACATGTCGCTTCTTAACCTATATAAGTAGGACATACATGTATATATTTCCCCATTCTGGGTATCGACTAGGCTTAGGCCCTTCTCCCTTCTTTCTCTCTGTTCAGTCCTGTTAGATCTGCATGTCGGCGCTTAGCTAGAGACTTCCAAAAGGGTTTTTGGAGGATTCTGAGTGGTTTCCAAAGGGGGGAGTTTGTATTCCAAGGGCAGGGGACTAAGGGTCGAGATCGGAATTGGAATCAGAGTAGACGGAAGTCAGGAACACCGGGGGTCTTGGGACTGTTCACAGTACAGGGTGATATGAGTGGTTCGAGGTTGCAGGGACTTGGCTTCAACTTATGTGTTGCACCCTCTTCGATCGTCTGTCCCTAGTTTCAGAGAGTCAGAAAGTTTACCGGAACTTAATCGGAAACTACAACGCAGAATTAAGTTGATATTTGTACTGGTAAATAGTCCAGTCGACTGGTGGCTTATATACATGTATCTAGTTCTTGTACTATCTTTTACCGAGTAAAGACAAGGGGGGGAAGAGAGTACAAGGGGCAATATGAAATGAAGAACAAGGAGTGAGGTACATGATGATCCTGCGCATTGTCTATCAAAGGAGCGGAACCTTGACTTCGGACTCTTCAGAGGTTTGGAAGTGCAGAACCTCAGAATGATGTATCAGATATCTGGAAATCGGTTATTCAGTCTTTGAGTGATCGGAAAGGTCCCAGAAATGGTGCAGGTGCTTGTGGGTTTCAATGTGGGTTTATTGGGTGGCATGGGCCATAACAAGTCCTCAACTCTGGCCAGCATCATCAGCATCCTCCTGAGTATCCATCTGTTGCAAATTGGTGGCATGCACGGCAAGTAGGGTGCAACGCATGAGTATGTTGAAGCTAATGCCACTACTCTTGGCCTGCAGGACTTGGCCATTGTCTGCCCAACCCTTTTGCAGTCCCAAAGTCCGTCAGTACCTGAAGCTTGACAATTGCATTTTATCTCTGATATCTGATCTGCTACTACTTTCCTTATAGGGTAAATCCACTAGGAATCGGAGTGACACATCACCTCTCAATGTCATAGAGGAGATCAAGATTAGGACATAGTATTCTGTTCTCACTTTTCATGATCCTCAGACTTTCTTATCTATTATAGGAATCTAGTCGACTCCTTCTAGATTTGAAAGTAGTATAAAGATCTTGTACATTCAGTAATTCAGTCTTCAGTCAGATAATTGACCAAGATTTTGACTAAGCTTCTTTCCGTTCATCTTAGACTTCATTTCCATTCTCGCTTTTACAAAATTAGGGTCCGGTGCAATCTGGTAGGCACAATACACAGGTTGAAGCCTAACCCTATTCTGAACCTTGCCATTGCTTTGCCTTTGGGAGATATTACTTTTATTATGACTACATCATTCTTTTACATTGTAACAGTCAGAGGGACTTGGCTTCAACTTATATGTTGCACCCTCCTCAATCATCTGTCTCTAATTCTGGAAAGGTGGGGAATGCGAGTGCAGACACTAAGTCAGAATTAAGGTGGGAACTAAGTTGAAGAATTAAGTTGCAAAATTAAGTTGATATTTGAACTAGCAAACAGTCCAGTTGACTGAGGGCTTATATATATCTGGGGGCTACCTTGTATTTTCAATGTCTGGTGAAAGAACAAGGATTGGGAAAATACAAGGGCCTGAATAGAAAACAAAAGAACAAGGGGGACTAGTTACTCAGGAATCACAGAGGCACCCATTGTAGAAATGCAGGATTGTGGGATTGTGGGATTGCAGAATTATAGAATGAGGGAAGGATAGGCAGGGTGTGTTGGTTCTTTAATAATGCAACTAGAAAGGCAGTGGAAGCAGATGGATTGATTGCGGTCATTGGTTAGGCTGATCTGGAGTACAGACCATAACACCCAAATGTTTCATGAGGAAATGATGTTGGTCATGTGGGAAGGGTTTTGTAAACATATTGGCAACATTGTCCTTAGTGCTTACAGGTGATACATTGAATTCACTTCCTCAGTCAGATGTTACATGACTTGGTACACCATGTTTGGAGAAGACATGAAGCACAAACAGTTTAGCCAGTTTGGTCGAAGTAATCATGTCAACTGTAGGCATGAAGATTCTGTGTTTCATGAGTCTACAAACTATTATCAGAATTGATGTGAATCCTGAGGATGGAGGGAGTTGCTTGATGAAGTCTATGGAGATGGAGTTCCATGGTCATTCAGGAATAGGAAGTTGTTTTAAGAAGCCATAAGGTTTGTGTCACTGTAATTTTGAATGCATACATGTTGTGTAGGATTTACAGAATTTGACAACTGAAGTGCACAGGCATGGCCAAGTATATTCATGGCAGACCAAGGCTAGTGTTTTGTTCTGACTGAAATGTCCTGAGAGAACATGATCATGCTTATACTGTAATACACATAGTCTGAGGTTGTTAGAGTCAGGTATATAGATTTTATCATTCAGTTGAAGTAAACCCTCTAGGGTTTGCATCTATCTTGGGTTTGGTGTCATTAGGGAATAGCACAGGTTAGGCTAACCCACACAGGTCACTGTGTCAGGTGCTTGTGAGTTTGGGTTTGGGTATGGGTCAAGCTGAGAGCACCCATGACCTGGGCCCAACCCACCACCTCAACTATGTACATGTGCATGTGCACATATATGACATGCATGCACCCTATGTGTACACATATAACATGCACATGCCATAGGCACACGTGCTGACACAAACATGCCCACACCAACATGCCATATATTGTATGCATGTACAGCACATTCATGTTGTACATCACATACACATATGGCATGTTCATGCTGGCATGTATGGGTGTGGCATGCACCCAACACCTGTCCACCCATGGGCTGATGGGTTTGGGTTCCCCATGGGTTAGGTGTGGGTCACCCACATTTGACCTGTAGGTGACCAATGCCATTTCCTAGGTGTCATGGTTGGGCCAAGATGTAGCATTGCCATGGGATTGGATGGGAGAGCTGAAAGTATATCAGAATGAAGGGTTTCTGAGTCGATGATGATGCTTGCTTGTAAGGTCAGAATGAGGAGTTGTATAGCTCAAAGGTATTCTACTAATTGCAATGTTGTGAAGATTGGCCAAAGATTTTGGGGATTGATGGTGCCATAGTCGCTACCTCCCTCTTTTAGGTAGATGTCCTATTGTCTAGTTAATGCATCAGGCTTTGTGCCAAGCTTGCCAGGACAAAAATGAATGGTGAGGTTGAATCAAGATAGGTATTTGGACCACCGAGCCTGTCTATAGGTCAAAATTTTAGTAGTAGAGAAGTATTTAAGGTTCTTGTGATCAGTGACAACATCAACAGGGTTGGCAGAGCCTTCCAAGTAGTGCTGCCAGTGTTTAAATGCCTCAAAATGGCTAAAAGCTCTTTATCATGAACATTGTAATTCAGTTTGGAATCAGTAAAAGTATGGGAGTGAAAAGCACAGCATGAATTTTGCCTTCAGGGTCAATAATTGAAAGAATAGCTGCAAGGGCATAGTCTGAAGCATTGGTCTCCACAACCAAAGGTAGGTCAGGTTCCCAATGATGCAAGATAGGGCCCAAGATAAATGCCATCTTGAGCAGGTCAAAAGACTTTTGACAGTCCTTGATCCATGCCCAAGGTGTGCCTTTACATGTCAGCTGAGTGAGTGGTCTGGTGATATTTGAATAGTTGAAGATGAAACAACAATAGAAGTTGGAAAAACCTAGGAAGGACTGAATGTCTTTGACCTTCCTTGGCTTGGGCCAGTTGTGGATGGTTTTGACTTTGTCATCAGACATGGTGAGACCCTCGGTATGTAGAATGTAGCTAAAGAATTCCACTGTGTCTTTGTGCCACTTGCATTTGTTGGCCTTGGTAAATAAGCTGTTTTTTCTCAGTCAATGTGATACTTCTTGGACATGCAAGCAAATCTGAATAGATCAGTATACTGTCTATGTAAGCCACAGCACAATGATCTAGCAGGTCACTCCAAATATTATTTATGAACCTTTGAAAGGTCACAGGAGCATTGGATAGGCCGAATGGCATGACCAACCATTCATGGGTCTTGAATGCAGTCTTATACTCATCACCTTTGACAATTCAGATTAGGTGGTATGCATGCCAAAGGTTGATTTTTGAATAGATTTGAGCCTTTTGGGGGGTATCCAGGAGGTCCATGATGACCAGGAGAGGATAGCAATCTTTCTTTGTAACTTTGTTTAGTACTTGAAAGTTGATGTACAGCCAAAGGGAGCCATCCTTTTTTTGAATAAATAGGATTGGCATGCCACACAGGGACCAGAAGGCTTTAATGAAGCCTATGTTGAGATGCTTGTCAAGGAATTTTCAGAGGGCTTCTAATTCTGACAGAGAAAGTGAGTACAGTGACAGATGTGGCATTCTGGCACCATATTCCAAGCTGATCTTGAGGTTGTTGTCAAGTACATGTACCGAGGATCCAGTAACTCGGTGGTACCGACCAAGATTCTCCGTTAGTAACCATGTACAAGTCACTCGACGAGTTGTTCTCAGCTCAACACACATATCGGTCGAATTCCTCACTCCCATCCAACACCTACACTTCACCCTTCGGTCCATCTCCCCTCGGGACTTCCTGTCCTTGTATTATCCTTGGTCGCAACTCCATTGTCTTATATTTGGCCACTCCCTATTGTCCTATCCTTGGCCACATCTCTATTATCTTATCCCTTATTGTTTTATCCCTGTTTGCATCCTTTCATTCTAATTTTATCCATTGTGGACAATAACCACATGCTCTGCATACCTTGTTGTCTCACATTCCTTATTCCACATGTCGCTTCTTAACCTATATAAGTAGGACATGCATGTACATATTTCCTCATTCTGGGTATCGACTAGGCTTAGGCCCTTCTACCTTCTTCCTCTCTGTTGAGTCCTCGACTCGGGCTGGCATCGTCAGCATCCTCCCAAGTATCTGTCTGTTGCAAATTGGTGGCATGCATGGCAAGTAGGGTACAATGCATGAGTATGTTGAAGCCAACACTACTACTCTTGGCCTGCAGGACTTGGCCATTGTCCGCCCATGTCAAGTACATGTACTGAGAACCATCCACTTGGCAATGCTGACTGAGCAACCATTCTATATCCATGACCAAGTGCCCACGCTGCATGTATAACACTTGGTATGCTGGTCTCGGATAGGTACATCCACCATCTACAACTCCTTGTCCTCACCCTTCAGTCCATCTCACCTTGGGACCTCCTGTCCTTGTATTATCCTCGGTCACGACTCCATTATTTTATACTCGGCCACTCCCTATTGTCCTATCCTTGGCCACGTCTCTATTATCTTATCCCTTATTGTTTCATCCCTGTTTTGCATCCCTTCATTCTAATTTTATTTGTTGTGGACAATAACCACATGCTCTGCATACCTTGTTGTCTCACATTCCTTATTCCACATGTTGCTTCTTAACCTATATAAGTAGGGCATGCATGTACATATTTCCTCATTCTGGGTATCGAGTAGGCTTAGGCCCTTCTACCTTCTTCCCCTCTGTAAAGTCCTCGACTTGGGCCAGCATTACTAGCATCCTCCCAAGTACCTGCCTGTTACAAAACCAGTGGCATGCATGGCAAGTAGGGCACAATGCACAAGTACGTTGAAGCCAACACCACTACTCTTGGCCTGCAGGACTTGGCCATAGTCCGCCCAATCCTTCAACAATACCCCTCAGCAGTACCAAAGTCTGTCAGTACCCAAAGCTTGACAGTATACCCAGAATCACACTACTTTCTATGCACTACAATATGGTCTTACCAGACACCTTTTTAATGATGACCTTTCTATCTTGTTATTCAGAACCAGGTCTCCTGGTAGCCCTTTCTAACTGTTTTGAATCAGGATCTGCTCATAGCTTTATCAGATTGTCTTACCCCCAGGAGGGTGTCCAATAACACAGATTCACACCATAGCATTTTTAACCCAATACCAGTATAGATTTGGAAACCACCCAGTTCAGACAAACTTCAGTTTTTTCTGGCCGACTGGAAGGCAATGCCCCACCCTCGGCACTCTGTCCGGCATGCTTGATCAATCAGCATCAGCTCACAGACCATTTGAAAATTTGTTTATGATTATGACCCTTCTCGATCTAGTATTTCTTGCCAACAGCACAGATATGTCTACTAGATTTTCCATCCGGACAAGACACTCGGTATGTGCACTTGACAATTTGGGGCAGTCCTTGACCATGTAACCTTTTGAAGCACACAAGAGACAGAGTCTTGCATTGATTCACCTTTGACATTCTTTGGGCAATAGCTTCCCATCTTTTCCAAGCTTGGATGAAATGTTGTTAGCATTTTTGTTATTGTTGGAAGACTTATTGTTGCCATTCTTCTTCCCCCCCTTCTTACTCTTCTTGTTGTTGGAGTTGTTGGAGTTGTTGGAGTTGGAGGAAGACTCATTGTTGTTGTTAGAGTTGGATTTGGACGAGGACATGTTCAGTTTGCAAGGCATTCCAAAGTTGTCAAACTCCTTGCATTCCCAATATCTGCTGTTGATGTGGAGGCTGCCACTAAAGAGGCTGAAGAGGCGGAGTGCAAGTAGGTGGAGAACAAGAAGCAGGCAGCAGTACAAGCTGCTGAGGATACAGGCATGCAGGGGGTACCCAAAGACACAGGGGTCCCATCAATGACCAAGGTGGGATCACCCACCAATGTGTGCCAGGCCAGGGTGGAGAAGAGCATGCCAAAAACAGGTAAGAGGGGAAGGAGTGTGGAGACAGGGCCTAGCATGGGGCTAGGGACCACAGGCAGTGACAAGGATGAGAGGCTGAGGGGGGCCAAGGTGAGTCAATACTGATCTTCTCACATATTTTTTATTGACTTGTTGAACAGCACAAGAGGAAGGCAACCAAGGAATGGTCGCCATCCAATAGACCTGCCCAACGTGTGCAAGATGTCAGGAGATATGTGTGGTGAAGGCGCCAGGGGCTGCTTGCTGCAGGTGTAACCAGAGGAAGGTGAGGTGTGACCTGGTGGCACCCAGGGTCCCAAAACAGAAGAGTAAGGAGGTAATATAGGATGAGGATGAGGAGGATGATAGGTTAGAAGAGGAGGAGAGGGATGAAGTGGAGGAGAAGTGGCCAAAGAAGAGGCCAAGGAGGACTGCAACCCTGCATCTGAGTGGGAGGACAATAACAGTAGATTAATGGTTTATCAAGATCCTTGAGGATATTGTCCACTAGCAGGTGGTCACAAACTGCCCACTCCATTGACTTGCAGAGGGTGTGGAGCATATAGGGTGCATCCATGCATTGGCTGCAGATAACATGTGCAGGCTTGTAGCCTAGAATGGGTCCCACAGGGGGTTCAGGTGTTAATATCACATGGATATTCAGGCTGAGCACTTACTACAACAAGTAGATATAAGTGGCCATAGGTGTGGAGCATTATTCTTTTCTATTGTTTCCATATACTGGACTTTATTGCTTATTGTCTTTTATGTTTATTATTTGGCTGGCCCATCTGGGGGTGAGAGGAGGCAGTGCTGGCCAGACCATGCAAGAGAGAGAGGGTAAGGGCAACAGCTTTAGATGACCCAGGATGCACCTGATGCCTAGAAAAATGGTATGCTGCCCTTTGATACCAGTCCAGCATGATGTTGGAAGGCCTTCCATCCTGTATTATGAGATTCACAATGCTACACCAAAGGCAATGAGAGTGTTGGCATGAGGGTGTTACAGGGAGTTGCACAAGGGGATTGTGGGATGATTCAGTGCATGCTGGGATGGTTCCTGGTGCCACATAGGTCCTGCCTATCTCACATCAACATTGGGGTGTACCTACCCACATATAGCAGGGTCTGGGGATCTGCCTGGTCTTGGCACAAATTTGGGTAGATGGGGGCTGCATGTGTGCATGGTAGCCAAGTATCTAGGTGATGGTGGGGTGATATAACATATGTGAGGATGGTGTGCAGTGGTTCACCAATGGCAGGAGAATCAGATAGTAGTGGCAGTAGGAAGTGTGTTGGTTGCATGTGAGCACTGATGGTAAATAAGGAGTGAGCATGGTGGTGATTGATGTTGCAATTTGTGCAACTGTACCAGGAATGCATGAGCTTGTCAGAGGATGCTGGGTGACCATGTCCTACTGCTATCATCTGCATTGGCATTATGACTAGGGTGGCCAGAGTTTTTGCTAGGTGGTGTAGCTTAGCAGGTGTGGCCTTTGGTGACCTAGCCAGTGCCTCTGGAACATGTCAGGGGCTCTCCAGAGTTGGATGCACATTGCTAGAGATGTGCAGGCTTATTGTTGGTGGCCTAAGGTGAGTCACAAGGTAAGGTAGAAGACAAATGGTTTCCGCTAAGGTCACGTGACTCAAGTGTCACGCTTGCCATTTTGCACAAGGATCTGGCAGCATTGACAAAAAAATAATTCTAAGACCACAGATC
>QLPG01017643.1:0-11124 GCA_003314385.1 Gomphus sp. MG54 | reverse complement strand
ACTTGGCCTTTACCCGTCCAACCCCTTCGGCTCTCCCGAGGCCTGTCAGTATGTACGGTACCTGACACTCTCACATTATTCTATTCTAATCACTGTGGACTATACCTCCACATGGTCTTCATATCTTATTCTTTTTTCCATGTCTTATGCCACCCTTATTCCACATTCCTCCTCTCAGCCTATATAAGTAGTAGATGCGTGTACATAGTTCCTCAGTCTGTGTATCAACTAGGTTTACACCTCTCTACTCTCCTCCTTCTGTTCAGAAGTCCTTACTTGGGCCGACACCCTCGGCATCCACCTGAGTATCTTTCCGTTACAAGTTAGTGGCACGCACAGGAGGCAGGGTGCAACGTACAAGTACATTGAAGCCAAGCCACCTCAACTGGCCTGCAGGACTTGGCCGGTTCCAACAGTGCCATCGGCAGTACCGAGACCTGACAGTATACTCAGACTCTCACTACCTCCTGTGCACCTTACCACTTAACAATTATAACCCTACAACCCAGATCTATCACCCGCCAGGCGACTAGCACCCCAGACACAAAAACTGAGGAATCAGTGGTGGAAATCAAGCCAAACAACTCGGCAGGTGCAGGAACTGAGGTTAAGCTTAATGCCTCTGCCCTTCTTAATCCTAATTCCTTGGTAATCCCTCTATCTTCTATTTTGATACCGAGCTCCTCGGCAACTCCTCTTAAATGTCTGATCAATTCAGGTTCTACTCACTGCTTCATATAATCATCCTATGTTTGGGAACATAAGATCCCCACCACTTTGGAGAATTCAATTCCTCTTAAACTATTTGATGGCACTACTAACTCGGTGTTATGGCCCATACTCTCACTAAACCCATACCAGCCCCCACAACCACCCACACTTTTTCCAGGACTTTTCCGATCACTCAAAGACTGAATAACCAATTTCCAGATGTCCAATATATATTCCGAGGTTCCACGTTTCTGAACATCCGAAGACTCCGAAGTCAAGGTTCTGATACTTTGATAACCGATGCGCAGGACCATCGCGTACCTCACTCCCTTGTTTTCTCTTTTATATTGACCCCTTGTACTCCCTTTCTCCTTGTTTTATGACCGGCAAAGATAGTACAAGGATAGTCGCATGTATATAGCCTTCCAGTCGACTGGACTATTCACCAGTACAAATATCGACTTAATTTGCGTCGTAGTTTCCGATTAGTTTCCGGTAAACTTCCTGACTCTCCGAAATTAGGGACAGACAATCGAGGAGGGCGCAACACATAAGTTGAAGCCAAGTCCCTGCGACCTCGAACCACTCGTACCACCCTATACCGAACAGTCCCCAGACTCCAATGCTCCGACTTCTGATTCCAATTCCGATCCAAACCCTTTCCGCCTTCGGAATATGAATTCTCCCCTCAGAACCCTAATGGAAACCCCCCGACCCCTTCCGGAAGTCTCCAGCTGAGCGCCAGCATGTGGATTTAACACTCGGTCATCACTGAGTCTGTAGAACTACCAGTCAAATTTCCATCAGGACAGCTACAGTCCATCCGTATGTACGTCACGTCACTAGATTCGTCTGTATCAGTAGTACTCGGTCATAACTGGCTCACCTGCTACAATCCGTTGATTGATTGGGTATTGGGCAGTATTACGTTCCGAAAAACCGGTAATGACCCTAGGTGCATCCCAAAGCCTTTGGTTCAGTTGGCACCTGCCACTGCTCCACGGCCTCAACCAGGATCCTCTCCAAAATTAGAAGCTCCGCGGATAGCCCTAGTCAATGCAGCCGCCTTTGTGTGAGCCTACAAACTAGAAGGTTCACAAGTTTTCCGTCTCAACCTTTTGGCCATCGACTCAATTGTACAACAAATTCCTGGGTTTATGTAATAACTATTACATATAAGGTCAGCCCAGAAGCACGACTCATATACTATTAATATTTCGTGACTTGACCAGTCACGAGACTACCAGTTGTGAGAACATGACTCATTAGTGACTCGTATAGTGACTCATAGAGCGACTTGTAACTGCCACAGGCTTCTAGGACTTTCCATTCCTTTCCACACCCTTCCTCTAATTTCCGGAAAGTCTTGCCTTATTGGGGAGTTACATAATCAGCTTAGAATTAGTATATATAGAGACTAGTTCTGTAGCGTAATTCAATCAATCTTACTTTCACCCATAGTCCATAGGATTATCTTGTGCAGCAAGTACTCTAGGTACATTGGTCCAAAGACCAGTGCCAAATCAACAGGTCCAAAGACTTGTTGACAGAGGTTTATTCCAAAGAGTAAATCTCAAACCCTTCTACCAAAGTGGAAGGTTTCTCGGTTAAAAACACAAAGGTACACAAAAACATAGTAAAAGAACTAAATCAGATTATAGAACATCCATGGAAATAATCCTAGGCAAGGGTAGAATAATAGTTCACGTACATAAACTATTATTCCTACACGTAATTGACAAGGTACCTGCCAAGGCCCCCTCTAAACAATTCTTTTTGGATAACAACCCGGACTGACATTCACTTGCTATCATCTTGTCAGAGAACTTCCTTAGGCTTTTATCACACCAAAGCTTTGTCACACTTCTTGGATTAAATCATCAATGGTTCCAAAACAGTTTGGGTATGGGTCAAGCCAAGAGCACCCATGACCCAGGCCCAACCCACCCCCTCAACTATTTACACATGCACATGCACACATACAACACCCAAATACCCCACATGCATATGTACAACTCAACCATGCCATACCAACACGTGCCAATACCACTGTGCTATAAGCACACACCCGTCATACATCACATGTAGGGAACAGCACGGGTCACCCATGGGTCAAATGTGGGTGACCCGCACCCGACCCATGGGAAACCCGAACCCATCAACCCATGGGTTTTTTCCCACGGGTCAATGGGTGTCGGGTGCGTGCCGCACCCACATGTGCTGTAGGCACACGCGATGTACAACACGAATGCGCCGTACGCTCGCACAACATACGACATGAATGCACCATACATGCATGCGACGAACGACATGAATGCACCACATGCGTGCGTGTCATACGTGTAAGCGTAAGGCGCATTGGTGTCAGTGCATGTGCATATGGCGTGTTAGTGTCGGCACATGCGCATACAGTGCGTTCGTGTCGGCATGTTGGTGTTGGCACGTGCACATGCGGCGCATTCATGTCAGCACATTCGTGTCATATGCCTGCGTGTATGGCACGGTCGTGTTGTATGTGTGCACGTGCGGCGCGTGTGTGTTGTACGCACATACATAGTTGAGGTGGCAGGTTAGGCTGGGTCACGGGTGCTCTTAGCTTGACCTGCACCCAAACCCAAGGGCACCCGACCCGGTGACCCATGTGGGTTACCCTAACCCATGCTATTACCTAATCACATGTGCATATGGCATACTGAAAGTGTACCAGGCTGAGTAAAAGCCTGTTGTAGCCAAACTGGGAAGCCATACTGAGTCAAAGTATGCCAGGCCAACTGGAAGGCTGTTTTTCCCACCACCGAGAGGATCTCCAATCTACTCTACCCATGGAACTCTGGATGCACATGTGTAATCAGCATAGGATCTGGAGATCTGAGATAGAAGTTGAGGAGTTTGGATTTCAGGAGGTGCATGGAGAGAAGATGCCACTCGAGGAGGTGTGTTGGAATAATTCGACCAGCACCTGTACATTGGTTGCCATGTCACATTAGTCACACAAGATTTGTAATCCCTCATCTGTTTGCAATGAGCCATTACCTCTGCTCAAGCCAAACAGTTGCTCTTTCTACAGTCCTTGCTCAGCACTACCAAAATTCAACAGTGGGTGTAGGTCACCCACATTTGACCCGTGAGTGACCCATGCCATTCCCTGGACTTGTGTACTAGAATCTAGACTTTTCTAGACTTAGTTGTGACTTGGACTTGAGACTTGACTTAGGACTTTAACTTGAGAATATGTTATTATAGAGGTGATCCAGAGGCCATTATATACAAAAACCAAGCAATGATGCAAAATAATATGAGAGGTTGGCTATGCCAGTTGAGTGATAAAAGATGAAAACAAAGTATACAAAAGAGGAAATTATGGATAAACTCTAGAGAAATGGTACAGCATTGAGGCTGTGTGAATAGGGGTTAGGGACTATGATAGAGAAATAAGAATCAAATAGGGAAGGATGACGAGTAACAACAAGAAAAGACTAGCAGAATAGGAAACAGGTCTGAGTCATGCTAAGATAAAGAGAAAATATATAAAAGAAACAATAAGAAAGTCCACCAATAAATGTCTAACAACCTTGTCCATTACTCCTGAGGAGTCTTAGGATGAGTCAGAGGACTGAGTCATCTCAGAGTATTTCCAGGTCACAGGCAACATATCTGCTTTAGTTTCTCTAGCATCCAATCCAACAAATGGGGTCTGGAAGGAGGAGGAGGACATATGGGAATATAGTCATGCACTATGATCTTGTGATTAAGAGTGAGTCAAATAGAGTGGCCTGGGTAATCAGGGTGGGATAGTGCCTTGAACTCTGCCTTATATATTCCACCCTACTTCTATCATTGTATACTGGTCTAGATATTATTCTAAGGAAAATGTATAGTTCTTGACTTCTGGAAAATAGACTGCCTCTTCTATTGCATATGACTGGTTATAGATTGATTGGGATCTTATCCTGAGTGAGAAATGTACTGGCAGAGATGCTCAAAGATAATGTTGAGATAATGGCTCCACCTGGACATATGAACCATAAGGGTTGTTGTTATAGCCCATACCTGTTATGGCCCGTACTCTCAATAAACCCATACCAGCCCCCACAACCACCCACACCTTTTCCGGGACTTTTCCGATCGCTCAAAGACCGATTAACCAATTCCCGGATGTCCGACATACATTCCGAGGTTCCGTGTTTCCGAACCTCCGAAGACTCCGAAGTCAAGGTTCCGATACTTTGATAACCGACGCGCAGGACCATCGCGTACCTTACTCCCTTGTTCTTCTTTCCTATTAACCCCTTGTACTCTCCTTCTCCTTGTTTTATGACCGGCAAAGATAGTACAAGGATAGTCACATGTATATAGTCTGCCAGTCGACTGGACTGTTCGCTAGTACGAATATCGATTTAGTCTTCCACCAGTTTCCGATTCACTTCCGGTAAACTTCCGCCTCCTTTCCGAAATTAGGGACAGACGATCGAGGAGGGCGCAACACATAAGTTGAAGCCAAGTCCTTTCGACCTCGAACACCTCAGTGACCGGATTGATCTATTCCGTGAACCACCCTGAACCCCCGGCGCCTCCGTCTCCGTCCGTAGTCCGTCCGACCCCGATCTCGGTCTTCGGCCCCGTTACGGACTTTCGCACTACCCCGGGAAACCCCTTCGGAAGTACTAGCTAAGCGCTTGACACGCGGACTTAACAATACCTCCAACAACCCCCACAACCACCCCTCCTTATTCCGAGACCTTTCCGACCGAAAGGACGAAGGACTGTTTTCCGTAATCTCCGTTCCCGACAAGTCCGACCCAGAGTCCACTGTCCGCTTCCGATCCCGTCGCGTCCGAGACACCACCTCCGAGTCCGTCCCCAACCGAGACTCAATACTTTGATAACCGACGCGCAGGACTATCGCGTACCTCGCTCCCTTGTTCTCTCCTTTATATTGACCCCCTTGTACTTCCTTTTCTCTTGTTTTATTATCGGCAAAAGATAGTACAAGACAGTCGCATGTATATAGTCTCTCAGTCGACTAGACTGTTCGCTAGTACGAATATCATCTTAGTCCACCCAATTCCAGCTCACTCCGGTGAATCTCCTTCTCCTCTCCGAAATTAGGGACAGACGATCGAGGAGGGTGCAACACACAAGTTGAAGCCAAGTCCCTTCGACCTCAAACACCTCAGTGACCAGATTGATCTATTCCATGACCTGCCCTAAACTCCCGGCGCCTCCGTCTCCGTCCGAAGTCCGTCCGATCCGATCTCGGTCTTCGGCCCCGTTACGGACCTTTGCACTAGCCCGGAAAAGCCCCTTCGGAAGTACTAGCTAAGCGCCTGACACGCAGACTTAACAGTTGTATAGAATGCATGGGAAAGAAGATATACATTTCCTTAAACTGCCCTACATGATCTACACTTCACCTATATTTTCCCAACAAATACACACTACATCCTTAAACTCAAATAACCAAGTACAAATACTGCCTCCCCATTCATTTCAACTCACCATCCCCAAAATCAGGCATAACTCAAGGCTAAGACTAAATAGTAAATCACTCAACCCAAAAACCCCTGTCCCGAATCCGTACTCCTCGTCACAGAAAACACACTAAACGTCTCTCCCCCCTTCCCCCTCCCCACCTCGCCTTTTCCAAGCGATAAAAACGCACCCTCTCCCATGCCCGACGACGACACCTGCTCCACAGTATACCCCTTGCCGTTCCCCAAATCCGTAATGTTAAACACAGCAGCGTTATGGATCGAGGTCGTCGCCTTCAGGTTGGAGTCCACGAATCCAGCGGACGGATGGTCTGCGAATTGAATAGTGAACGTTGTAGCGGGAGGAGGCATGGTGGCGTGCAGGATGACGCGCTGCATGGGGGAATCGTGCGACGCCGCCGCGGGGACACTCTTGAGCGACTGGGTGGTACTGTCGAATGCGAGCGCGTGGCCGTTGGATTCGAAGACCAGAAAGCGTCCCTCTGTAAGTGCGCCTCGAACGGGCTGGTTGTGAGGAATTGTCAGCAATGAAAATAGGAAGAGCACTGGAGAAGCAATAACAAAAACGATAGCAATAGCAATAATAGCATCAACAATTGTAATAGACATACCTTGAACCCGTTCTCGATTACTAATGCAGTCTGGCGGGTCTGGTTGCCAAACGGTATCTGAGGCTCGTGATCGGGGAACTGGGCGAGACAATCGGAGGTGCCTACGATGACACCGGCTTAATATACGAGTATAACCTACATAAAACACATCGACACATACCAGTGAACTGGCCTTGTGCATCCGTCTTGGGAGGAGTAGGCACTGGGAGATCGGGAATGCTAAGATCAGGCTATACATGCCATCGTGAAGGCATCATAAACAACATGCAACGGAAAGAAGAATGACGACGAGCACTTACATGCGCAAAGTCGAACATCTGTGTCAAGTCTGACATGTGGTCGCGACGCCACGAGTTGAGCTGGTCCGTCACTACAGTCTTGCCGATTGAAGCAAGCCATTGTTCCTGTGCACAAACAAACGACCAAAATTTGATAAGACGGAAGAAAACAAGAAAAAAAAAACTGTTCAAATACAATGAACATGATTTGAGAGCTGTGGTCGCTGTGCGCCGTGAAGACATGTCCTCCGCGTGTCCAGGGACTAATGACGTAGAACGGAAGACGGAATCCAGGTCCTGCAAAGACGGGTTCGGGACCTGGGTGGAAGGGGTCCTGAATCCCATACACGCTATCAGGCGCAGGGAAGATATACATATAGATATATTCGCACCGTTGGTACCCACTCGCCGGGGGTTCCCTTCGGAGAGAAAATCGGAAGCACACTATCCAAATTAGTATCAGTATCCTAATCCATCGAACCGGACATTAAAGACCGCTCACTGATCGCCCCACCCCCCTGTTTCATCGTACGATATCATGAGCACGGTCGAATCGTACTTTGGACTGTTCACGACTGCGTTCACGATCTGTTGTTGCAACCACGCGCCGTCGTTTGGGCCGAACGGTGGGTGCTCGGAAAGCTCTGCGGGGCCGATGATGTAGCTGACTTGCGGGAGGGTTCCGGTGGCGGCTGCCTCGTAAAAGCTCTCGAGACCGATGAAGGACATGCCCTTTTGCGCGAGGGCGCTGCCGTTTGGGGCGTTTTGAAACTGTGAGAACCAGGCCAGTCTGTTGGTGTTGTATAAATTTGCGTCAGTGGTGTGTAGTGATATATGAGTGCGAATTCATACGGATTATCATCGAAGTTATCGGTATCTTTATGGAGTTATACAAATAGTCAGCACAGGGTTTGTATGCAATTTGTATACAGCGGACCTTGGTACTAGAGATTTGTGGTGGGTGATGATGCTTTGAATCTCACACGAGCGGTATATATTGATAATAAGTTCTTACCACTTGCCAAGACACCCCGGCATCCTCAAGAAATTCTGGGAATGTTTTCCACATCAAGGGGTAACAGCTGACATCGGGAGAATCACAGCCTGGAGTTTCGTTATTGTCAACAGTGACACCGCCTTGGTCGAGTGTCTGGGGACCTCCTGGGACGTTGATGGATCCAGAAGCCCAGAATGCTAAGTATTCCCATTTTTTATAAGCATTTATCAAGAAGAGCAGAAAGGCGATTCAAACAAACGACACACACCTCTGTTAGGATTGGTACTTGACACCACACTTTGCGCATACATGTCCGCAATTGTCCATCCCTCTGCAAGACCAAAATGGGTAGGAAGGTCCTGGCGTTTAAAGTACCCGACTGAGAACTGAGAGTTGTCTAAAGCCCAGAGATTGTTGTCGCCATTGGCGAATGCATTATGATTCGCAGTCCACCCTTTATATTATATCAGCATGCAACCCAACAAGAATCAAAGACCCAAACCCACCATTTGATCCAGCAGTCATGCATTGGGTTGCCTGGGTGACATTACCGCCCGCAGCATTGATGTAAAAAGGCAGGAGGGCGGTTGTTTTGTTGGACAGAGTGCCATCTACTTTCCTTTAATAAATATATATATAATCTTCAATTTCACAACCGTGCATTCCGATTAAATTCCTGAACGTACTGAAACCACACCGGATTGCCATTTGATGCGATGTGGACATTAGGGTCGGCAAAGCCGCGAACACCAGCCATTGTTCCAAAATACTAGTTTAGAGAAGATGTCAACACCGGCAACATAACTTGAGCGAATAGCCAGACAGACATGGTCGAAGGCTCGATTCTCTTGCATGAACAGGACCACTAAACAAGAATTTCTCATGTGATATATACTTATGGACGGCATACGTAAATGACAACTCACCATGTTCAACATCCTGTATGGTGCCAGTCTTAGCCCAACATTGCAAGATTGGCAGTGCCAAGAGCGCAGCGAACTGTTTGAGGAAGTGGACCATGGTGCTAGCCAAAGGTGGTCGCATATCAACCAGCCGCATTTGCTTTAAGGAATTTGGGGTGCACGTGCGTCCATGCTTCTCGTCAATAAGGTGGTGGTGAGAATACCATCATTACGCTTTCTGTTCCCATATTAACAGCCGGGAACATTGTACACGAGGGCCAGGAACAACCTTGATCTCCACCCCCGACAAAATGACAGGGCCATATGGAACCACATTTGAACACAAAATTACAGTTACCCGTACAACAAACAAGTCAAGCAGAGGTTGCAGTGGCATATACCTCAAGTAGTCGGATGTTTTACAGCTCACGTGCCAGAGTCGAGTATGGTCAGTTTTCACATGCTAGACAGAATTCCAGTCATCTGCGCATCCGATTATTTTACGAAATCCCACACAATATTGCTAACGGCACAACCAGCTGATTGCCATGTGGGACTTCTATTCTGCACTGCCCCCAGGCATGCGACACGTTGGTGACTAGCGACATCATTCCTTCAAGTATGTTTAGCATCAATTGTCAACCTAAGTCTCAAATAGGTGATCACCTAGGGTATATATATGTGATATATAATATTCTGGCTTAGGGATGAATGACATTGATGATTTCATTGCAACAAAGTGATTTGAAAGCCCTTCTGGATTGCCACCAACTTCAAGGCCTATGATTTTTTATTTTCCATTTGTTTAGATGGGGGGGATGTATGTTGAGGAACAGTAGACTATAGTATCTGGCAGGGAGTACAGACTAGATCCTTCTTCCCTTTGTAGGGCAGGAACTGGTATAGATTAGTATACCCTCAATGTTAGTTTACATAATGTTATGATTTGGTTGCATAGGCATCTTCATAAGGCTTGTCTTAGCATCAACATCCTCCATCTGTGTTAATGTCTGTGTTCATATCTGTGTCTGAGTTTCTCTCTTTCTTCCACCACTTCTTTACTCTACTGTGCTCAACACTCAGCAATCAAACTAGAAAGGTGCTATGACAAGTGGGAACAATGATCATACTCAGACAGTTAGCAGGCACAATTTACCCTTTACACCAGACAAAGATTCTCCCCAAGTCCCCAATATACCAATCTTGTAAAAAAAAATTGGGTAAATTTCACATCATGGCAGAGCAACAAATAGTATGGTCAGCTACATCAACACATAGGAACTCTATACCATCGTGCTTGGAGGTGGACGCATTGAAAGCTATATCCAATTATTGACCTGAAAGCATTGAATGCATGCGCTGTGTTCGAGTCGGTTGTCTCCCGAAATAAAGGGTCCAGTCCACGATTATTTCCTAGAATCCACCACACTCATAAAGAGACCTCCCAATGTCGCAATAAATTTGGAGACAGGACTAATGCTTTTGTCATAAGACGAGCAGACGAGCAGCACAGAGAAATTTGTTTGCAAGATTGATGCGCACAGCAAACAAGTTATGATGCGGCGCTGCAAATTGGCTGCCAATAAAAACAGAATCCAATATGTAGTGCATCAAAGATTGGTCGCAACCTTCTGAGAGGATACGGCACATGATTACTGTTGAATTAACTTGCAGTATCAGTCTAACTTCCAGATCAAAGTGTAATCATCCAGGCAGGTTTCAACTCCTGGACCCTGAAGAGGAGATAATTGTATATCCAGACATGTGGTGGTTGCTGGATACCCCAAGATATCCGCGACTTTGAATAAATGCTCCCTGTAGCTCTCGTCTGTGCCTATTGTCATTTAGATTTAAAACCTGTAAAAGTCACGTCTCAAAGATAGGTACCAATGCTTGTCTGTACTGCATACCGTAATTTTGAATGATTTCCCATGCAGTATTCAGGGAACTTTTGTGAGGGAATACATCGGAGTATCGGAGTTGAAGTATGATTAGCGCTAGACTGCTTTCTAGATTTGCACCAAGGCCCAACCAAGGCCAAGCGACGAAACAATGTGGATTCTCCACTTTACCCTTTAAGACACTTTTACTTATGATGCATTGGCTATAGGGATGAAGATGACGATGATTTCA
>QLPG01017637.1:0-11362 GCA_003314385.1 Gomphus sp. MG54 | reverse complement strand
ATCTAGCCAGTGAACAGATTTTCTCCATTTGCCTTTATGCTGAACTATTGTTGGGGAATGGGAGATTCTCTAACAGATAGGAAGGGTCATCGGATCAGGGATCAGCTTAAAGGAGTCCAAACCTCTCTCACTCAGACAATAACTCAACAAATCAGTCTTGATTGACTACCAAAAAAATATAATAAATTTGGCTGGCCATTTAAGAGTGAATTACTCAAAGTAATTAACTCTTCAAACTATCAAGCTCTTCAAAGCCTAAGGAAATACTTCGAATACTTATATATTTCGCTTATTTCTATTTGGACACACAAGGACCCACAGCCAGGTGCCAAACACTTATACATGGAAAATGGCGCTAAATTGCTGGCTCAAGCTCTCAAGACTCAATTGTACAACAAATTCCTGGGCTTATGTAATAGCTATTACACTTTAGGTCAGCCCAGAAGCTTGGCTTACTATTAATATTTCGTGACTTGACCAGTCACGAGACTACTAGCCATGGGAACATGACTCATTAATGACTATAGGGTGACTCATTTGTGGCTACAGGGTGACTCATAACTGCCACAGGCTTCCAGGACCTTCCATTCCTTTCCACACCCTTCCACTAATTTCAGAAAGGTCTTGCCTTATTGGGGAGTTACATAATCAGCTTAGAATTAGTATATATAGAGGCTAGTTTTATAGCATAAAGTAACTTAACAATCTATCTTACTATCACCCATAGTCCATCGGATTATCTTGTGTATCAAGCACCCTTAGGTACATTGATCCGAAGGTCAGTGCCACTCCGGTACGTTGGTCTGAAGGCCAGTGCCACTTTCTCATAGACATGTTGATCCAAAGGTCAGTGTCTCCCTCTCTTGAGTATGTTGATCCAAAGGTCAGTGTTTGACAAAGGGTACTCAGTTAAAACATAAAAGGTATGCAAAAACATAGTAAAAGAACTAAATCAGATTTATAGAACATCCATGGAAATAATCCTAGGCAAGGGTAGAATAATAGTTCACATACACAAACTATTATTCCTACACGTAATTGAAAAGGCACCTGCCAAGGCCCCCTCTAAACAATTCTTTTTGGACATCAACCTGGACAGGCTTCCACTTGCCCACATCTTGTCGGAGAACTTGATTAGGCTTTCTTCACACCAAAGTTTTGTCATGGTTCTTGGGTTACCTCATTTATGGTTCCAAAACAACTATCTTCCACACTTCTCTCCATAGGGACAGCACCCAGAGTGGGAACCATTCTACTCCATTGTTGAAACAGGGATCAATGATTGAGTCACTGCTATCCAGCCACATCTGGCCAATGACTGCATCAAGGGTTTTAAGGACCTTCTCTGATGGGATGGAACAGGTGAAAAGGATATTTAGGTTGGTGTGTGGGATGTCATGACTGAACCATTCATTGGTGGTATGGAAGCTGAGACTGTTGGACTGGAAGGGGAGGTCCTGGTGGATGAAGTTGCAAACAGGAGTGGTAAGAGGTGGGAGGTGGCATTGGAACTCTTTGGGAATTTTGAGAGTTTTTTTGTTTAGAATTGAGCACTTCTCATGGTAGTGAATCTGAGAATTTTCCCCCTGCACCTATCCAGGCCAAGGAATGAAAGGGAGTGTCAACAGTGAGGTTGATGGAGTCCATAGGGTGTAGGGAAGGGAAATGGGATTGAAAGGCCAAAAAAAGTAGAATAAAAATAAAATAAAACAACATGATGCCATATTTAAATGTTTAAACTGGCAACAAAATACCTAAGCTTCACCCGGATTTTGGATCCGAGGGCTCGCCTGACTTTCCAGGGTCCTAGGGTGGGGGGCTGCTTGTATAGTATATTAGTCATGAGGATTACTAACCATCTAGCTAGTTTTTTCCGTTTTTAGCGCTGAGAACCAGCCCATGGACTGCGAGAACGAGAAGCTGAGCCGTGAGCACAATCCTTCACAGCATAGACTACTAGGACTGATATTGTTCTTTAGTCCCCGTTCAGGTACATAGACTCTATTACATGATCCTCTACAAGAAGCTGAGCCTTCCTGTTTAGTTGCAACTCATTTCATTACAAACTATGCACCCATCTCTTGAAATAACCCTTTTTAGTTCGCAAATATCTCAAGAAGCTGTGAGCCTGTGCTGTATTCGTGGGCTGTTGCAAAACTAACTAAGGAGCACAGCTGAAACATGAGATAGGTTACTACTAAATATACCTTTGGCAGCGTCAGTCATAAATTCAACCCGAGTCCAATTCCAAAGCAAAATTTTGACCAACGGAACAACTTGAAACGGTGGTACAACAACAATTTGTGGACTCAATAAGCCAGTCAAATTCCCAACTTGAACACTTCTTATTTATAGGAAGACCTTTTCACATTGGAGGTGGAAAAATTCATCAAATAGCACAACTTCTCTTTTTACAACTGCACGCCACTCGCAACTAAAGTACCGAGAATACTAAAGAGACGAGATAGCTACATGCCCAACCGTGTCTCATAGTCTGTCCACAGGATGAAAAGGGTTACTGGTTACGGAAGAGCACCTAGTCCTAGTGTTTGGCCTCACATCCGCCATCACCAAGTGAAGCCTGCGCCACGACAGGGTCAGCGCCAGCCGAAGGTACCATCAGGCCCATTGCGGCGAGGTTGATAGGCTGAGGAGCATTTGCAACGGTCATGCTCTTGTTGAGAAGGGGCGAGACGAAGACTGGTCCACCGCCTGCACCTTTAGCAGTAAGGTCCGGTGCCAGGAAGGGGACAAAGAACTTGGCGTTAAGGGCACCAGGAATCGGGCCGCTGATATTGAGAAGTGGAACGTTAGTGACGGCTTGATTTTTGAAGCCTGTTCGTTTGGCGACGAAATCGAAGACATTGGCCAATGTCCTAAAGAGGTGTCAGCATCATACTGAGAAAAAATGCGGGGGCTAACTTGTTGGTGTCGCCACGCCCTAAAGAGCCGAGTTTCCAGTTGTTTTGGACCGTGCTGAGCGATGAAAAGTGCGTGTAGAAGGTACTATCGTTAGTTCCACGGAGCTCATGTGGAACAGCACCACCAAGGAGCAGAGAGAAGATCTGATTATTTTCACTCCCAGTCTCATTTTCATCGTTGGTTAAGAGGATCAGTGTCTTTTCGTCGTTGAAACGTTCGTCCTTCAGGAGTGGTACGAGGAAATAGTTGAGAAAATCGGACTGGAAGGTGATGTCAGTATCGTGCCCATCGTTCACGAGGTTCGGTGTGATGAAAGACCATTGAGGAAAGGCGGATGCGTTAACGTCGGCGGCAAAGTCGTTGAAATTACGAACGCGGGCCAAACGATGGGGGACGTTGGCAACGGAGTCGTAGATGATGAGACCATTGTGTTTGCGAACGTAGAATTGTCTGTCAGGGAGGGACGTGTCCAAGTAATTAACGGAATTGAAGCTAAGGGTATTATGAGTTTAGTTGAATGGGTGTACAGAAATCTATGTATTTACATACCCAAAATCAGGGGACCCATCACTGGGCATGTTTTCCTGGTATGTTGCCCATGAAATCTCCTTCTGCTCCAAGAGATCGGCAATAGTGGAGATGCTGCAAAGATGAACCCAATTATTATTATCCACAGAGCTATAAAGTAAGTCATACTTGGGAGGGATATTGTACAAGTTGTCGTCATGTAGTCCGAAGAAGTCGCCTCCTATGGCTGCAATGTAATTCGGTTCAGAGGGGTGGGTGACAGCGAAATAGTTGGTCATCAGAATGCCTTGCTTCGTGAGGGCCTGGAAAACAGGCTGATGAAATGCGCATCAGTGAAAGCAGAGCGCAATCATCAATAAAAGCGATGATTCACACTACTGAGCGAGGTTGCAAAGTCAGTGTTTTCCATCCATATCTGTCAAATGGTGAGACGATGAGAGAAACAGTGTGTAGCGAGATAAACCTGGATGAAACGATTGAACACGGCGCCTTCTACGGGTTCTTGTCTTGTAAGAGTGAAATTACTCTTCCCAACATAGTTTGGGGAAGCTACGAGGGGTCCCAGAGAGGGAGGCACGAATGTCTAATGTCAAACCAACTAGTGTCAACACGAGGAGAGTATGTGTAACAAAGTCACATATACCTGTGCATGGGTGAAGGGGAGGGACACGAGCGCAAGCAGGCTAATTGAAGACCACATTGGACCTGGGCAAAGAAAGAGATGCAGCCCAGAGTCTGGCCTCTTTATAGCGGTGACTGATGTGAACGTTTGAGCGACAAGATCTGCGAAGCGCAAATTAGAGATCAATCCACATGACAGCGACCGCCCAACGGGCGATGCGAACGCACAGGCGGGAGTGGTAATTTCGACCAGTCAGGGCAAAAAGTGCTATGAACGTGCGAGGATTAGTCATAGATTCCATGAACGTGAAAAAGCCTGCCTGGAAGGGTACCTGCGAGCCTGCCAGTCGCTTCCCATCCGGAAATAATAGACAACAGAAGCCACATTCAACTATTCAGGCACATGGCTGCCGGCATGAACCGAGAAGCCGCCACAGCTTTCTTGGCTAGCCATGTGCTCGCCGCCTGCGCGCGTATACTGATGCCGAAAGTTCACACGCTGTCTGATGAGGGGCAGTAAAACAGGTCCCGAACTGTCACACTCCGCGGAACAGAAAACAGGAACGTGGTCTTGTGAGCCAAGCCAAGTCAAGAGTCACCGCGCTGACTAATACTCCCGCTAGAATTCACCTTTCCATACTGTGCGCCAAAATCTGAGTGTTTGGAATAAACGCCTACAATTGTATATACCTTGTTCAAAGATCTACATCGTCCAAGTGAGCAAGACTGAAGGATACATGTAAATAACTAACCTCGGTATTTGAATGTAAGGGGTCAAGAGGATATATTTGCAACGGGAAATGAATAACGAAGAGATAGAAGTGAGACGGAGTAAGACATGTTACGACGCAGCCTCGTGACTAGCGTGTATACTACCCGTCGTTGCCTTATCCCCGGATCTTTCCTTGGGCCATATGTGAGAGAGAACACCGTCGTATTCGTATGCGGAGACCCGTGATGGTTGCAGCGGGAGGTCGAATGGGTTGCTGAAAGCCATGTGAACTGTACATCGCAGTTTTCTCAGCAAATATCTGCTGAGTGTCAGATATGCAGGTCTGAAGTCTGGAGTAGTTAGCTGAAGAGCTGCTTGACTCCAGACTCCGCTATCTATGCTATGGTACAAACAGTGCCAAACTATTCTACTGGGTGTGTCTGCAGTACTGGTGAGTCATATTGTTTACCCTCCCCGGATGAAGTAATTCTGTAGTTCACATCTTCAGTCTCAGCTGTGCTCTAAACTTCTCAACTGTTATGTGTAGCAGTGGTTTTGTTAGGATACCAGCAAGTTGATTGGATGTGGGGATATAGATGGGCACAACTACTCTTGCTTCAACTTGGTCTCTAAGCTAGAAGAGGTCCAGGTGCTTCATATGCCTGTGGTGTTCTGGGTTCTTTGATACAATAATTGCAGAGTGGTTGTCAATATGACAGATTTTAAGGATAAAGGATTGTGGGGAAAATGCAGACTCATGAAGAGCTCATGAGTGGTCTTGTCAGGCACTGAAAATGCCTATGATGCATGGGCCAGGTACTATTGCAATAGTATTGACTTCACGATGCTGGCAGGAATCAGTCAAGTCCAGTAGTGGTGTGGCTTTAATATACTCATGCATTGCACCCTACTTTCCATGCATGCCACTGATTTCAGACAGAAGGGAAACTCAGGAGAGTGCTAAGAGTGTTGGCCCAAGTAGAGGACTTCAGACAGGAGGAGGGAAGAAAAGTAGGCATAAGCCAAGTCAATATTCAGAATGAGGAACTATCTACACATATGCACTACTTATATAGGTTAAGAAGCAAGATGTAAAATCAGGGTGGTGTAAGACATGGAGAAAACAATAAGGTATAAAGAGCATATGGAAGTATTGTCTGCAATGCTCAAGAATAGAACAAAGAAATATAAATGAGAATAGAACAATGAAATATGGCTGAGCATAAAATAATAGGAGTGTGAAAGAAAATAGAACAATAGAAAGTGACCGAATATAAAACAATAGGGTCATGACCAAAAATAAGTAAATAGAAATGTCCTGAGGTAAAACAAAAAAGGGAAAAGGTCAGGAATAGAAGAATAAACAAAGGTAGAAGGGATGGGATGAAGGAAAATGGATCGAATTGTGAACCGAATGTATCAAGCTGAGACCACATACTAGTGAAGAATGACTTATCACTGGTATGTGGGATTAAATGGTACTGATTGTTTAGCCAGTATGACCAAGTAAACCGAGGCTTGGGGTTGTACTTGACAGGTCTGACCAAAGCTGACACACATCATTCATGATTCCAAGCCTGCTCTATGTTCGCTCAGACCATCACTGCATATACCTTGTTCATGCCTCTATTTAAACCTCACTCTATATGCCACCTATCTACCATCTGTTCCTAGCCAGTTTGTACATATAGCAGTTTGTGTCTCCTGTGTCAATATCTCTCTTATCACACATGTTGTGTCAACTGCACTGTTTGTGTTTCCTTTGCCCCTAACATCCAAGTGTTATTGGTGTGCTGGTGAAAGGGATTCCAATATTTTAGCATGGCACCTATGTACACAATAACTAGCATACCTGGTGAAGGGAGATCCAAAGAGAAAAATCTAAGGAACCCTTTGCCCACTGACTACACTTATATATGTACTATCACTATGGTACTCTGTTCATATCAGGCATTGCTTCCTGTACTAATTGTGCATGGAACACACAGTCAGAACCTATCTACTTCACTTTGGTCTGACACTCCTTTTGTTATTTGTCTTTTCTTACATTCCTATTTTCTTGTGCTACTTGGTGGTTTTGAGGGGCGACACATGTGTTCTGCATTTCACCGAGGTGTGGAACCTATTTCTTCTGAGTATATATAGTTATAGTTGCTACACTTGTCACTTCAGTGTTTCCTTGAAGAACACTAAAGTAAGTACCTCTAGTTATTTACCCGTTTCTTTCACAAACTCATTACCTATTAGTCTTTCACTGTCTAGTTTTAACACTAGGGAGCTGGGTTCACTGGTAATTACCAAGGATATGAGTGATAGCCATAGATGATGCCCATAGATGGCAGTGGCCAGTTGCTCACCATGTATCTCAGTAGTGATGGTCAGGCATGTACTAAATGAATCTTGGTCAGTGGGTAGGAACCTCAGCGGATACGGTTTTGATAAGAACCTAATCTCAGAGGTTCCCCTGATATCACCCCCCCTCTAGAATATGGTATCCTGGATGCATTGATTCTAATAGGCATGACCAGCATGTGAGATTTGAAGGTGGATACTATTAGGAACCACTATGCTAGTATGCCCGACTATTCAAATCAGCCCATTTAGCCTAACTCTGCCTTGCTCACCTATTCAACCATATGCCCTTCAGCCTTTGAATCTAATACACCTCATATATCCATCTTGGTGTCATATGTAACTTTCAATATGTTCCACTCTATCAAGTACACATGCTGAGTACTCATTAACTCAGCAATACCAACAGACTGACCCTTACCCACACACCAGTGACAAGTCTTCCATCACAGGTTCACAGCCCTAGCTTGGTACATTCAGTGCATTTGGTACATCATGTGGTTCACCACTCTTGTCCCACACCCTCCATCCATTACCATTCCCTCATTACCCATCCCTTCCCTTACCCATTTCTCTTAGGAACAATTGTTATTTATTTATTATTCTGTCACAGCCCTATTGTTTTATCTTTGGCTGTTTTTCCATTGTTCTATTCTCATCCACTCTCTCATTATTCTATTTTCCGCCATATTTCATTATTCTATTCTCACTTACATTTCCTATTCTATTCTTGATCACTGTGGACAATACCTCCACATGATTCTTCATACCTTATTATTCTCCATTCCTTATACCACCCTGTTCCACATCTTGCTTCTTAACCTATATAAGTAGCAGATGTATGTAGATAGTATTCTGTTCTTGCTTTTCTCAATCTTCAGACTTTCTTATCTATTCACAGGAGGGCTGTTATGGCCCATGCGACCAAATAAACCCACCTTAAACCCCACAACCACCTGCACCATTTCCAGGACCTTTCTGACCGCTCAAAGTCTGAATAACTGCTTTCCGATATTCTGATGCATCAATCTAAGGTTCTACATTTCCAAACCTCTGAAAATTCCAAAGTCAAGGTTCTGCTCCTTTGATAAATGATGTGCAGGATCATCACGCACCTCACTCCTGTTAAGTCCGCGTGTCAGGCGCTTAGCTAGTACTTCCAAAAGGGTTTTCTGGGTTAGTGCAAAGGTCCGTAACAGGGCCGAAGACCGAGACGGAAGTCGGACGGACTACGGACGGGGACAGAGGCGCCGGAACTTAGGGTAGGTTGCGGAGTAGTTCAATCCGGTCACTGAGGTGCTCAAGGTCGAAGGGACTTGGCTTCAACTTATGTGTTGCGCCCTTCTCGATCGTCTGTCCCTAATTTCGGAAAGGAGGCAGGAGTTTACCGGAAATGAATCGGAAACTGGTGGGAGACTAAATCGATATTCGTACTAGCGAACAGTCCAGTCGACTGTCAGACTATATACATGTGGCTTATCCTTGTACTATTTTTGCCGGTCATAAAACAATAAGAAAAAGAGTACAAGGGGTCAATAGTAAGGAAGAACAAGGGGTAAGGTACGCGATACTAGCGCATCGGTTATCGGGATGCGGAATCCTAAGTTACGGGAATCGGAATCGGACTAGTGGTGGTTTGGACAGATGTTACAGGAACGGGAACGGGTTCAATGGTCGGGGAGGATTCGGAAACGGGGGTGGGTGATTGTGGGGGTTGGTGTGGGTTTGTTGGAGGCATGGGGCGTAACAACTCCCTTGTTCTTCGTTTTATATTGCCTCTTCCCCCCCCTTGTCTTTACTTGGCAAAACATAGTACCAGACTAGATACATGTATATAAGTCACCAGTCGACTGGACTATTCGCCAGTATGAATATCAACTTAATTCTGTGTCAAAGTTTCTGATTCAGTTCTGGTAAACTTTCTGACTTTCTGAAATTAGGGACAGATGATCAAGGAGGGCACAACACATAAGCTAAAGCCAAGTCCCTGCGACCTCAAACCACTCATACCACCCCTATACCATGAACAGTCCTAAGACCCCTGGCACTTCCTGTCTCTCCATCCCCATTCCAATTCCAAACCCAAACCCATGACCTTTAGTCTCTCCAGCTCCGGAGTACAAAACTCCTTCAGAAATCATTTAGAACCCTCCAGAAACCCTTCTGGAAGCCTGTAGCTAAGCACCGACATGCAGATTTAACAGTATATTCGTACTCACACTCCTGAACGTCAAAGCATGAGACCTATCACACGTTCACAAGCCATACAGACAATCACCCAGGCATCTGCCCACTGTGCATCCATCTCCCGAGAACTGTCCACCCCCAGACCAAGTTTCTAGATGCCTCAGACCCCAGCACACCCCCCAGAGCCTTCATCTGACTCCAGATTCTTGGACACAGATCAAAACCTGCTTCCGAATTTGACCAACCCATTCCTTGTGGACCACCTCCTGGCGACTCAACAATTGTCACCCTCAGAGATGCCATCCAGTTCAGGACCATCCTCTGCAGTGCCATCAAACTCATCGGTACCCCCCCTGTTCGCATCTCTCCCTTACGTACCACCACCCTTTGCATCTCCACCCATGGCACCACTGCCCATAGCCCCACCACTTATTGCATCACCTGTCGTACCTCCACTGGCTGTACTACCCCCCATTGCCTAACCCCATGTCACACCACCCGCCACAGCACCGCCACCTCCTGTACACCTAGGAGGGGCCCCCACCTTAGGACCCAACATTGTACCTGATCTCACTCAGGCCCTCGTTATGCTAGCAAGCAACTTAGCCAGCCCCAGATAGGGAATGGCATGGGTCACCCATGGGTCAAATGTGGGTGACCCGTACCCAACCCATGGGAAACCCAAACCCATCAACCCATGGGTTTTTTCCCATGGGTTGACAGGTGTCGGGTGCGCGGTGCACCTGCATGCCTGCGGCGCATTCATGTCATATGTCATGTTTGTGCCAACACAAACGCTCTGTATGTGCATGCGCCAACACGAACGTGCAGTACACAGATGCGCTAACATGAACACGCCAACATGAACACACCAACATGAATGTGCTGACACGAATGCGCCGACACAAATGTGCTATACACGCATGCACCAACTCAAACGCGCTGTACACATATGTGCTGACTCGAATGTGCCAACATGGACACATTGTATGCGCACGTGCGAACACGCTGTACGTGTGCACGTACAGCTCGTTGGTGTTGGCGCATGTGTGTCATATGCGTGTGCGGCACATGCATGTCATATGCGTGTGTGGTGCGCATGTGTCCTATGCACCTGCATGTTATGCATGCACACATACGACAGGAGTGAGTGGCCAGTTGGGTGTCATACACATGTGCATGCACGCATACATGGTTGACGTGCCAGGTTGGGCTGGGTCACGGGTGCTCTGGGCTTGACCCGCACCTGCACCTAAGGGCACCCAACCCAGTGACCCGTGTGGGTTGGCTGAACCCGTGCTATTCCCTAGCCCCAGAAGATCAGCCCCCTACACCGCCAAGGTCTGGGATCCAGATACCTTTGATGGATCGGATTTGAGGAAACTACAAGCCTTCTTAGTGCAGTATGGACTGAACTTCCATGACCGCCCTGACACTTTCAACACCAACAGCACCAAGGTAACCTACGTACTGTCGTACCTGACCAGTACCGCCCTGGACTGGTTTGACCCAGCCCTCTCTGCCCCTGACGAGCCAGACTGGCTCCATGACTATGAGGAGTTTGTGAATGAACTCAAACCAACTTTGGCCCCCACAACCCAGAAGGAGAGGCTGAAGCAGACCTCAAGAACCTCCGCATGCGTGATAATCAGCGCATCATGAAATATGTAGTTGAATTCAATCAACTAGCCACCCTCATCCACTGGGGCGATGCTGCACTTTGTCGCCAGTTCTACAACGGACTCCCCAGCAGGATCAAGGACAAGATCTCCAGGGTAGGAAAACCCCACTCCCTACTCCAACTCCACCTCCTTTCCCAATCCATCGACACCTGCTACTGGGAGCGACGATCAGAAATCACCAGAGAGCCCCCCTCTACCCAGAACTTTGACTGCCCCTACGACAGAGGTAGGACCCCCGTGACCATGTTGGCCCCTAACACGGGCAATAAGACAGCTAATCCAGGCCAACCCACAACCCCGTCCAGTGGCAGCAGGACTACCATGGATCTTTTGTCCAGTGGCAGCAGGACTACCATGG
>QLPG01017630.1:2529-14251 GCA_003314385.1 Gomphus sp. MG54 | reverse complement strand
TGCCATAACATATAGAAAGCTTTGCTCGAATATGTGAATGGAGAGTAACCGCTTAGTGTGACTCTAGAACTTACTCCTTATGTTGGATTGTCTAATCCCACATACTATTCATATCTCTAATTAATGTCTTACAAACTAAGATGTTATACATACAGAGCTCTATGAGTAGTATTGGCAATCTGATAACTTACTAAGGCTCTGAACTCAACTTGTATAGACACACATGTCTTCACTCAAGGAGTCAACCTGAAAGGTTACCCATGTGGACTAGATGGTGTAGTGGTTAACACCATAGCTATATTTGCTATAGCCCTGGGTTCAATTCCCAGTCTGGTCATTCTTTTCACCTCAACACCTTATTGTTAATTGTGGCAACATCATTGCCAATTGTAGAGTTTCTGTTTCTCTGAGGATATTGATTGATGATACTGCCTTTGAAGTTGGAATCCACATTAACTTCAGTCAACATGCTTGTTCCAATATCCTACTCAATAAGAATAGCTCTACACGATGACAGAACCTAGTAAAACACCGTTAAGAAGTTGCCAGTTTTGGTGCTAAAGCTACTCCAGCAAGTCACTTTCTGAGCAGAAATCGGGACAGCAGTACTTCTTGCGGCTGTCTTGTTTTGAAAGTTGAATATGTCGAAGCCGAGACTGGGTCGGTGGCAAGGACGGCACTCTTACCCGGAATAACTGTCACTGAGAACAGGAGGACGCGCTGAGTGGGGATCGACTTTATGAAGCTGTCCGAAAGCGCTCCAGTAGTGGGATCCACAGTCCATGAGGCAATAAACACGGGAGTCGGTGGCATTCCTTTAACAGAAGCTAACAGTTGCGAACCGTCCTCATTGAAGATGGGGTGCGAGACCGACCCTGAAGGTCCAATCGCTGGTGCTGACTGAGTGAGGTTAAAAGAATGTTGGATATTGGCCATTTGGACGAGTCCTAGCTTGGGGTTCCGTTTGAAACAAATGTGAGAGGACTCAGAGCTTGTGACCGACTTGACACCATTTACTGTTCCACCGTCGAGTACGCAAACCTGACCACACTGTTTCGATATTGTCATCGATACCGGGAATTCTCCGCCTGTGCTGACTGGTTGACCGACCATTGTCAATTGAGCTGGATTATTAGTGTTAATCGCCAATCTGGTAGCTGTGTTCGACCCAGCTCGTATACCAAAAATGTTTAACACAAACATAATCACAAAGCATTGAAGTGGATGGATGGGTTCGTATCAGGGTCCTAACTGGGTCGCTACTAAGCGGATCCTGCTGCATTCCTCTCAATTAACATTCATATCTTCATTCTCAAGGCAGCGAAAGTGAATGGCCTGAGAGACGGATGTCTTCGAACGAGTCACCGTGGGTCTAACCTGCATAGATAGTTATAGACTGCCGGCCAGTCTTCGTTATCTAGGATTCATTCACCCATCGCAATCACCACCGTAATATCCTGTAGTCGAGAAGGAACAGACGTACATCATAGTATGAGGCATGGTAGCAGAGCAAAGGAAAAGGATGGAGGGTGAAAGGATAATAAAGAATAGAGGGATGGGGTAGGGAGAGTGAATCAAATGATGTGCCAAATGTACTGAGCTGAGACCATGTAATAGTAAGGAATGACTTGTCACTGGTGTGTGGGATTAAACAGTAAGGGTCGCCCAGTTGGTACTGCTGAGTGAACCAGAGCTCGGTATCATGGACTTGACACTGGACTTGGATATAGAGTATACTCAGATCTTGTAATGTTAGCATTGCTGCCATATTACAGCAAATAGAACCTATCAAAATCCAAGACCTCAAGGGTACCAAAGCTTATGATAAGCTTAAGGCTGCTTTTGAGAGTGGAAACCCGATCTGTTAAGTCCATGTGTCAGGCGCTTAATCAAATATTTCTGGAGGGGTTTCTAGAGGTTTCCAAAGGGTTCTTTGAGGGAAGTCGAGGTTCTGAGGATAAGGGTGGTTGGCATCATGGGATCACAGGGACAGAAAGACAGAAAGATGGGAAGTGCCAGAAACTTAGGGTTGGTCATGGTATTGGTCAGAATGAGCAGTTGTTTGAGGGTTTGAAGTCAGAGGGACTTGGCTTCAACTTATGTGTTGTGCCCTCCTCAATCATCTGTCCCTAATTTTGGAAGGTCGGGAAGTTTACTGGAACTGAATTGAAAACTAAATAGTCCAGTTGACTGGGGGTTTATATGCATACATGTAACTACTCCTTGTACTATCTACTTGCCAAGTAAAGGCAAGGGGGAGAAGAGAATACAAGGGGCCATCTCCTCATCTGCCCAACTCCATGGTCGGGGTCATAGCATGGGGGGTCATATTCTCGAAAAGGTTGGATGCATTGTTTTGTTTTACTTCCTTTAGCATAGTTGGTGT
Organism: Gomphus sp. MG54; assembly: GCA_003314385.1. Classification (NCBI taxonomy): domain Eukaryota; kingdom Fungi; phylum Basidiomycota; class Agaricomycetes; order Gomphales; family Gomphaceae; genus Gomphus; species Gomphus sp. MG54. The sequence continues at coordinate 11,865 of QLPG01017630.1, read as the reverse complement.
TCAATGCGAACAACTGGTGCCAGAGAGCCTAGCTTCTTATTCCTCAGTTTCTGAAGCCTCTGACATCTCAGACTCTTCTTCAACTTCTTCTGTCATGGAGGCTGCTCGTCCTTTAGTGACTGTGGTGGTGGATCTTGGGCATTCCTTGGCTGAGTGGCCTGATCTGCTGCAGAAGAGGCAGAGGTTTTGCTCAAAGCGGTGTTGCCATTCTTGCGGTGTAAGTTTTCCGTCTTTTCCAATTTTGGATGAAAGATCCATGGTAGTCCTGCTGCCACTGGATGGGGTCACGGATTGGCCTGGATTGGCCGTCTTATTGCCTGTGTTAGGGGCCAAATACATGGTCACAGGGGTCCTCCCTCTATTGTAGGGGTGGTCAAAGTTACGGGTAGACGGGAGCTCTCTGGTAATTTCTGATCATCGCTCCCAGTAGCAGGTATAATGGATTGGGAAAGGAGGTGGAGTTGGAGCAGGGAATGGGGCTTTCCTACTCTAGAGATCTCGTCCTTGATCCTGCCAGGGAGTCCATTGTAGAACTGGTGACAAAGTAGAGTATTGTCCCAGTGGATGCAGGTGGCTAGTCGATTGAATTCAACTACATATTTCATGATGCACTGATTATCTGTTATAGCCCGTACCTTCAACAACCCCCACAACCACCCCTCCTTATTCCAAGACCTTTCTGACCGAAAGGACGAAGGACCGTTTTCCGTAATCTCCGTTCCCGACGAGTCCAACCCAGAGTCCACTTTCCGCTTCCAATCCCGTCGCGACCGAGACACCACCTCCGAGTCCATCCCCGACCGAGACTCAATACTTTGATAACCGACGTGCAGGACTATTGCGTACCTCGCTCCCTTGTTCTCTCTTTTATATTGACCCCCTTGTACTTCCTTTTCCCTTGTTTTATTACCGGCAAAAGATAGTACAAAGACAGTCGCATGTATATAGTCTCCCAGTCGACTAGACTGTTCGCCAGTATGAATATCATCTTAGTCCACCCAGTTCTGACTCACTCCGGTGAAGTTCCTTCTCCTCTCCGAAATTAGGGACAGACGATCGAGGAGGGCGCAACACATAAGTTGAAGCCAAGTCCCTTCGACCTCGAACATCTCAGCCACCGGATTGAACTATTCCATGACCTACCCTAAGTTTCCGGCGCCTCCGTCTCCGTCCGTAGTCTGTCCAACCCGTCTCGGTCTTCGGCCCCGTTACGGACCTTCGCACTAACCCGGAAAACCCCTTCGGAAGTACTAGCTAAGCGCCTGACACGCGGACTTAACATTATCACACATGCAGAGGTTCTTGAGGTCTGCTTCAGCCTCTCTTTCTAGGTCATGGGTGCCAAAGTTGGTTTTGAGTTCATTCATAAACTCCTCATAGTCATGGAGCCAGTCTGGCTTGTTGGGGTGGAGAGGGCTGGTTCAAACCAGTCCAGAGTGGTACCGGTCAGGTACAACAGCACATAGGTTACCTTGGCACTGTCGGTGTCAAAAGCATCAGGGAGGTCATGGAAGTTCAGTCTACATTGCACTAAGAAGGCTTGTAGTTTCCTTGAATTGGATCCATTAAAGGTATCTGGATCTCGGACCTTGACAGCATGGGGGGCTGATCTTCTAGGGCTGGCTAGGTTGCTTGCCAGCATAACGAGGGCCTGAGTGAGATCAGGCACAACATTGGGTCCTAAGGTGGGGGCCCCTCCTGGATGTGCAGGAGGCGGCAGTGCTGTGGCGGGTGGTGCGACATGGGGTTGGGCAACAGGGGGTGGTGTAGCGAGCGGAGGTATGACAGGTGGTACAATGAATGGTGGTGCTATGGGTGGTGGTGCCATGGGTGGAGGTGCAAAGGGTGGTGGTACGTAGGGGGGAGATGCGAATGGGGGGAGTGCCGATGAGTTTGACGGTGCTGCTGTGGATGGTCCTGAACTGGATTGCATCTCCAAGGGCAACGATTGTTGAGTCGCTGGGGGTGGTTCATAAGGAACAGGTTGGTCAAATTCAAATACAGGTGTTGATCTGTGTCTGAGAATACGGAGTTGGATGAAGGCTCCAGGGGGTGTGCTGGGGTCTGAGGCATCTGGAAACTTGGTCCAGGGGTGGACAGTTCTCGGGGGACAGATGCATGGCAGGCAGATGCCTGAGTGATTGTCTGCATGGCTTGTGAACATGTGATAGGTCTCATGCTTTTATGACAATCAGGAGTGTGAGTACAAATATACTGTTAAATCCATGTGTTGGTGCTTAGCTAGAGGCTTCCGGAAGGGTTTCCAGAGGGTTCCAAATGGTTTCCAAAGGGGGGTTTGTACTCCAGGGATAGAGGGACTAAAGGTCGTGGGTTTGGGATCAGAATCGGAATGGGGACAGAAAGACGGAAGCGCCGGGGGTCTGTGAAAGGCAACAAATTCCCACAGTAATGTGTTCTTCCAACTGGGCCAAAAGGCCACTATGCCAGGTTATCTGGCATTAGTCTGTGGGCACTATTTAAACAGCAACTTGTTATATGTATTCACCAACCATTGCAATGGTATGTAACAGTACCTCCCCTATAGGTACCAAGCCCTCGAGGTGCCACAGTGATGATATCTAGGGAATGGCACGGGTCTCCCATGGGTCAATGTGGGTGACCCGCACCCAACCTATGGGAAACCCGAACCCATCAACCCATGGGTTTTTTCCCATGGGTCGATGGGTGTCAGGTACATGGCGCACCTGCACACCTGTGTCACATTCGTGTTGTACATCACATTTGTGCCAACACGAACATGCTGTACATGCACGTGCCAATACGAATGCACCATATGCATATGCACCGACTTGAACATGCCATACGCATGCACGTACAGCTCATTGGTGTCGGCGCATTCATGTCATACGTGTGCAGTGCATGTGTGTTGTATGCGTGTGCATGTCATATGTGTGTGCCACGTGTGTGTGTCGTATGCATGTGCATGTCGTACGTGCACACATACGACAGGAGCGAGTGCCCGGTTGGATGTCGTATGCATGTGCATGCACGCGTACATGATTGACATGCCGGGTTGGGCCGGGTCACGGGTGCTCTCCACTTGACCTGCACCCGCACCCAAGGGCACCCGACCCAGTGACCCATGTGGGTTGGCCAAACCCGTGCTATTCCCTACTGGTATCTTAACAGGTTTCCCAGGCCTGTCTGTGGCTCCCCCCAAGCACTCTAATTACTGTTTGACATAGCAGACCCCCATGATGTCATGGACCATCATGTAAGCCAGGGTTCCTGGGGTCCAAGTGATTGCAACAACCCTCTAAATTATTTCACACACAGGGATTTGAACCACTGACCTTTGGTCAACCTGGCATACTGTGAAAGGCAACAAATTCCCACAGTAATTTGTCCTTCCAACTGGGCCAAAAGGCCACTATGCCAGGTTATCTGGCATTAGTCTGTGGGCACTATTTAAATAGCAACTTGTTACATGTATTCACCAACCATTGCAATGGTATGTAACAGGGTCCTGGGACTGTTCATGGTATAGGGTGGTATGAGTGGTTCGAGGTTGCAGGGACTTGGCTTCAACTTATGTGTTGCACCCTCCTCGATCGTCTGTCCCTAATTTCGGAAAGTTAGGAAGTTTACTGGAACTTAATCGGAAACTACAATGCAGAATTAAGTCAATATTCATACTAGCAAATAGTCCAGTCGACTGGTGACTTATATACATGTATCTGGTCTTGTACTATCTTTGCTGAGTAAAGACAAGGGGGGGAAGAGAGTACAAGGGGCAATATAAAACGAAGAACAAGGGAGTAAGGTACACAATGATCCTGCGTGTCATCTATCAAAGGAGCAGAACCTTGACTTTGGAATCTTTGGAGGTTCGGAAACACAGAACCTTGGATTGATGCATCAGAATCCAGAAAGCAGTTAATCAGGCTTTGAGCAATCGGAAAGGTCCCGGAAATGGTGCAGGTGTTTGTGGGGTTTAATGTGGGTTTATTTGGCGGCATGGGCCATAACACTTAATCTATATAAGTAGAATATGGATGTAGATAGTTCCTCATTCTGAGTATCAACTTGGCATATACTTCTTGCCTTCCTTCATCCTCCTGTCTGAAAGTCCTTACTTGGACTGACACTCTTGGAACTCTTCTGAGTTCCTCTTCTCTCTAAACTAGTGGCACACACAGAAAGTAGGGCACAACACATGAGTATGTTGAAGCCAAGCCACCCTGATCGGTCTACTGGACTTGGCCAATCCCATGCCTGTGTTGTGAAGTCAGTACTTTTGCATTCGGTGGGCATTGGCACATACATGATGACCATGACTGAGCAGCAGGTTAGGGAGAAGGACCATCGAGGGGGTCCACTATGCTGGGATGAGCAGTGAAGTGAGGGGGAGCATATGTTAGGATGGCATGTGGCAGGAGTCTGGGATGTGGTCTATCAGGAGGTGACTCTGCAGCTGGTCCTGGAGGGTTGCATTGGTGAGGGTGATGCCCCAAATGCTAGTGAATGGATGTGTGAGAGAGAGAAAGGCAAGGGTAATGGTGCTAGAGGATGATGGAGATGGGAATGCAGATCCAAACAACCACACCATGGTCATGGGATGGGGGTTTAGCCTTTGAACAGCAACCATGTATTGTGCCTGTAACAGCAGGTTGTGTTTGGTAGTGTGTACAAAACTATCACAGCTCACTCAAACACAGGTTAGAGGGGTGTGGGCAATATCACTCAACCGATATGGCTGTCAGAGAAACAACTGCAGAACCAAGTAGCTATGCTGTTGTATTATGGAAGGCCTCACAATCAGGCTGTTTAGGTCTCACATAGGCTGTTCCTGCTCTGGACATGCACATACTATGTGAGAGGGCATGAGGGTAGTCACACTGCGATGCCATCCTCCCATATTAACATTGCGATCAAGGTAGACAATTCAAGTGGGGAGAACTGGCATTGTCCTCGTTCACTTGTCAAGGAAGGTGGTGGCTCACATGTGTCCCACAGAGCTTGTTACATACCATTGCAATGGTTGGTGAATACATGTAACAAGTTGTTGTTTTGTCAAGTCTGCAACACCAAGTACCGGCTCACTCGGGAATACCAACCAACCGGCCCTTGCCCACATCATCTTGCACTACCATGTGGCCTCGGCTCGGTACACCCAGTACATCATATGGACCACTCCTCTCGTCCTATCCTCTTCATTGTTCCTTCACCCCCTATCCATTCCTTGACCCATTTCCCCCGAACAACATGACAGCCACTCATTGTCCTGGCCACTGCCATTGTTTTATCTTGAACCATCCTCTATTGTTCTATTCTCTCCTACCACTTCATTATCTTATTCTCAGCCATACTCTATTATTCTAATCTCGCTTACATTCCTTATTCTATTCTTGACCACTGTGGACAATGCCTCCATGTGGTTTCTTCATACCTTATTGTTTCCATTCCTTATGCCACCCTGCTCCACATCTTGCTTCTTAACTATATAAGTAGTGGGATGTATGTAGATATTTCCTCACTCAGAATATCAATTGGCTCGCACCCCTTTGTCCGTTTCCTATTTCTAAAGTCCTTCGCTCGAGCCGACACCCTTGGCATCCTCACGAGGCTCCTCCCACTACCCAAATTAGTGGCACGCATGGAACAGCAGGGTGCAACGCATGAGCACATTGAAGCCTAGCCACTCCGGAATGGTTTTCAGGACTTAACCGATATTTCCGTGTTACCGAATCCTGACAGTATATTCTGAGTAATACTGCTTTCCATGCTACCTCCATTCTTACGATCATGCCCCCACAAACTAGATCCACAGCCTGTATGGATGACAATCGGCTCACCCCCACAGTAAATTAATGAAGGGAGCACGAAGCCTCTGGTACCCCGCCCCTTCTCATTGCTTATACCTTGCCGACAATAGAACTACGGCATCTCACCTCCCCCTTCGAGCAAGAACCATGCATCGAAGAGGTGGTCGACGACAAAATCGAATACAAAGATTATGATAATGACAATCAAGCACCCCATCTGGCAGAGGACAAACCCAGTTCAGTACACTACAACACAGATGCTGAAACTGAGGAACAGCCTCAGCACCCCTGGCAGGCGAACACGCCTGAACCTCCCCATACTCCAATAGCCGTGCCCTCTCAGCCCGCGGTTGTACCCCATCAGCCCATGGCCACACCCCCTCCGTCCGTGGCTATACCGCCGCAGGCCAGGCAAGCTCCCTGAGCCCAACCAGCCGCACAGCCCAGGCAAGCTCCACAAGCTGGGCCACTTTCTAGGGCCAGGGCTCCCGTGAACCCAGCCAACAATCAAGACCTTCTGAACACCATTCTTGAACTCAGCAGGACCGCACGGAACCACCAACAAGATGGTCAAGCTGTCAGAATCCGAGAACCAGAACCCTTCGATGGAACCAACCCAAAGAAATTAAAGGGTTTCATCTTCCTTTGCAGAATGAATTTCCGCACCCGGCCTAACTCATTCTCCGACAATAGGCAAAAAGTCAATTACGTGGTCTCCTACCTGAAAGGAACAGCTCTGGAATGTTTTGAGCTGTACCTGATGGGTAATCCCAATATGGAACCCTGTTGGACCTGGAGCTCTTCATCGACAAATTACAGATCAACTTCGGCTCTTGGGACAAAAGAGCCGATGCTGAGATGGCCCTCGAAAAGCTAACCATGCAGGACAACCACAAAGTCACTCGGTTCTTTGTGGAGTTTACAGGCTCACGGCGTTTGTTGACTATAATGACAACGCCCTCCTCCGCAAGTGTCAGGGTTTGGTCAATCTTTTCCCATTTACATGATCTCCATTTCGCATTCTTGGTTATGTAATAAGCGCCGGAGTAGGGCATAGTGTTGTGACTGGTGTGACGGTGACTCCTCAGCTTGATCTCTGAGGATTACCGCTACATCAGGTGAGCTTTACATGTATTTCTTGGTAGTAGACCTTGTATAAACTGAGGATTACCGCTACACCAGGTGGAATATTCCCTTTCAGCTCATAAATACAGGTTTATCTTGTCATTGTGACTTAGTCAATAGCATTGCCCTAACAGAAGATCAAGCTAACCAAGGACTACCTCACACACCCTTCTCTTCACATTCCACCTCTATATCATGTCAGACCAATTGCCTGAGGCATACTGGGAATCTCTGGGTGATCAGGGTGTCTTTCTCAGAACCCTGCTTGCCACCCAAATGGATCAAATGAGGCACCTTCAGCACCAGAATCAGGTCCTTCAGAGCCAGCTGGGTAACATTCAAAACAATCTAGCTAGTGCTGCAGTTGCTGTAACACAACACATAGCAGTTAACCCCCCCCTCTCACATCTTCCTCCTCTCATCACACTATCAAGGCAGCCAATCCTGAGAGGTTTAGTGGAGAAAGAGCAGGCACAGAAGGATTCATTCGTGCAGTCAAACTTTCCATCACTCTCCAACAAGGATCGTTCCCAGATGAAAAGGCAAAAATGTTATACGCTCTCTCTTTCATGTCAGGAGGCTCTGCAGTGATCTGGGCACAGAATAAGACCCAAGCAATCATTGATGGGACCTCCTCGATCACTACCTTCAACGAGTTTGCTAAGCAGGTTGAGGAAGCCTTTGGTGACCCAGACTGTGCCAGAACAGCCTGCACCAAACTGCATGACCTCAAGATGACATCCAACATGTCAGCAGAAGATTATACTGCACAATTTGAAATACTGGCAGGGAGGATGGGGTTCAATGATGAGGTGCTCGAGGATGCCTATGCGAGGGGACTTCCAATGACGATCATAGACAAGATCCATTCCCAACCTTCCCTCCCATCTAACCTGAAGGCCTGGAAGGATGTGGCCTGTCAAATCGATTGCAACCATCGTCACTTCGTAGAGGTTAAGCAAGCTCAAGCACCCCAGAGCTCCCATCGCGTCACTCCAACCCATACCCATAATGCCCCAGTTACACCTGCACCTACTCTGCAACACCCATGGATATAGATTCCAATCATCGTCGCATTGAAACACAGTCTTGTTATAACTGTGGCAAGCGAGGACACATCTCCCCAGCATGCCCAGAACCCTGAAAGGAGTGTGTCCGCACTAACATCACAGAAGCAACGCTTGCGAGTATGATCTCTGAAATGGTAGCTGCTGCATTGGATGCTTGGGAGAAGGCACAGAAGGCAAAGGCCCAGACTCAAGAGGAAGAAAGAGAACAGGGTTTTTAGGCAAGTTGGCGGTGAAAGACATGCCCCACTCAACAAATCAGTTTTCAGTTCTTGAAGCATGTACACTAGGGATTACAAGAGACATGCTATCTCCTTTACCAGCCCCAGATCAGACTGAAATCCAACCAGCCATGCCTGAAACAAAACCCATCATTCTAACCCCCAAAGAATAGTGCCCTCCTCATATCTATGTATGCTCCACTGACACCCGCTGATGTACAAGAGTCCCTTTGAAAGTCCAATCAGTTGACACTGGATGCCCCCTGGCAATTGATGCACTTCTTGACAGTGGTGCTACTGGAATGTTCATTGACATTGAATTTGTCCAAGCTGAAAGGCTCAAAACCCGCCATCTCTCACATGCTATACCAGTCTATAACATTGATGGCACTCCCAATGAAGCAGGTTCAATCAAGGAGGAGGTCAACCTTATCTGTATATTTGGAGATCACTCAGAGCGGGCTACCTTCTCTGTCACCAGCCTGGGCCACCTGGCGATCATCCTAGGGCATACTTGGCTCACTGAACATAACCCAGAGATTGACTGGAGCACTGGTGAAGTGGAGATGACACGATGCCCTGAGTCATGTGGTACCAATTTATCCAGCAGGAGACCCATTTCTGAGATGGTAGCAGACATCAAAAAGAGTGCTAGCCCTCCTCCTGGACAAGGCACTGTTGTAGTAGAAGAACCATTATATTCACCGGAGGATGGGGACAGACTCTTTGTGGTTTTTGTTGAAGACAACCACAAGGAAATTGGAGCAGGCTCAACCATGTCGCAACAGCTTGCCCAAAGGGCATCTGAGCTAACACCCATCAAATCATTTGAAGAACTCGTCCCCAAACCTTATCAGGAATTCAAGGATGTCTTTTCAAAAGAATCCTTTGACAAACTTCCTCCTCGTAAACCATGGGACCATGCAATTGAGCTAATCCCAGGTGCCAAATCCTTCAGCACAAAGGTCTATCCTAATGAACAGAGGAAACTAGATGCCTTTCTTGAAGAAAACTTGAAGAGCCATCGTATCCATCCCTCAAAATCACCTATGGCTTCTCCAGTGTTCTTTGTAAAAAAGAAGGACAGTGGGCTCTGCTTCATACAAGATTATCGGAAACTCAATGAGATAACAATCA
>QLPG01017628.1:4349-22425 GCA_003314385.1 Gomphus sp. MG54 | reverse complement strand
ACATTGATGATATCCTCATCTATTCTCGAACCCTGACCGAACACCAAAAAATCACGTGCCAGGTGTTGGGATGACTCTGAGAACAGAAACTTTATCTCTGAAAGGAAAAGTGCAAGTTCGAAAAAACTCAGATTGAGTATCTAGGACTCATCATATCTGAAGGAAAGGTAGAAATGGATCCTGTCAAAATCCGAGGGGTAACGGAATGGCCAACTCCGAAGAACTGGAAGGAAGTCCAGTTGTTCCTTGGATTTGCAAATTTCTACCGACGCTTCATCAAGGACTTCTCCCTTCATGCTCGACCACTCTTCGATCTCACCAAGAAAGGGGAACCATGGAAGTGGGAGGAGAGAGAGGAGGCAGCGCTCCAAAAGATTAAAGAGCTCATCACTTCAGCACCGATACTGACATTCCTGGATGACTCCCGTGTGTATAGAGTAGAGGCAGATGCTTCGTACTTTGCCATGGGGGCCACCATCTCACAACAATCCCCAGAGGATGGGTTGTGGCACCCGACTGCCTTCTTTTCCAAAAGCCTAAGCCCAGTGGAGAGAAATTACGAAATCCATGACAAAGAAATGTTGGCCATCATCCGAGCTCTGGAAGAGTGGCGGCATTTTCTAGAAGGGACGCAACTCCAGTTTGAGGTCTGGACAGACCACAAAAATCTGGAATACTTCCGAACTTCAAAAAAGCTGAACCAGAGACAAGCCAATGGTCCCTCTTCCTATCTTGATTCGACTTCACACTTCATCATCGACCGGGACGAAGCATGGGCAAAGCAGATGCACTCTCCAGAAGGTCGGACCACAGATCCGGATCAGAGGACAACGAAAACATGGTTCTCCTCCGACCGGAACTGTTCACAATCCGAGCTCTGGAAGGGATTACGGCAGTCGGAGAAGAAAGAGACATCCTCCAAGACATACGGACAAAGCTTCGGACCTCAGGCCCAGAAGATCCAGGAGCCAAAGCTATCATAGAACTCCGACGAGGACATGCCAAATTGGTACGATCCGCTGAATGGATGGAACAGGATGGCCTCCTCCAATTCCGAGGGAAGATCTACGTTCCAAACGATCCAGACCTTCAGAGATGCATCGTTTCCCAGCACCATGACACGAGAATAGCTGGGCATGCGGGAAGATGGAAAACACTGGAACTAATCTCCAGGAACTACTGGTGGCCACAGATGTCACGATATGTGGGACAGTATGTGAAAACCTGTGACTCATGTATACAGACCAAAATCCGGAGGCAGCCTCCGATGGGAGAATTAGAACCACTCCCCATCCCCAAAGCTCGGTGGGACATTATCAGCATAGACTTCATAGTAGAACTGCCGGATGCCCATGGATACGATGCAGTCATGAACATAGTCGACTCAGTGAGCAAAAGGGCACACTTCCTCCCCACAAACACTACTATCATGGCATTAGGAGCCGCACGACTCTATTTGACACATGTATGGAAATTACATGGACTTCCAAAACAAGTGGTCTCAGACCGAGGTCCTCAGTTTGTCTCTGAGTTCACCTGCAAACTCTATCGACTCCTGGGTATCAAACTCGCAGCAACAACAGCCTACCACCCACAAGGAGATGGACAGATGGAACATGTCAACCAAGAGTTAGAGCAATACCTCTGAGTCTTTGTCAACGAACGACAGGATGACTGGGACGAGCTCTTACCAATGGCCAAATTCCAGTACAATAACCATGTACACTCTGCCACGCAACAAACTCCCTTTATGTTAGACACGGGACGACACCCACGAATGGGCTTTGAACCACAACAGCCAAGGTCACAAACAGAAACGGTAAATGAGTTCAAAGAGCGAATGGAGCAGTCGCTAGAGGAAGCAAAGTCAGCACTGGCAAAAGCAAAAGATGATATGGCATGATATTACAACCAATGCCAAACTCCAGCACCAGAGTACCAAGCAGGAGACCGAGTGTACCTGGATGCCTCGGACATCCAAACAAAGCGACCCTTGCAGAAACTGAGCCACCGATACTTAGGACCTTACACCATTCAACAAAAAGTGGGAAGACATGCCTATAGACTCTGACTCCCACAGTCCCTATCTCGTCTCCACCCGGTCTTCAATGTGGTCAAACTCCTTCCAGCCCCCGAGGATCTGATCCAAGGACGGAAGTCCAAACCACCTCCACCACTGGAACTAATAGAAGGAGAGGAACATTATGAGGTAGAAAAAGTGTTGGATAGCCGCTTGATGCGAGGAGGGCTCTACTTCTTAGTCAAATGGCAGGGGTATGGATATGAGGAAAATACATGGGTGAAGGAAGAGGACATGAATGCGCCTACTAAAATTCAAGAGTTCTACCTACAACACCCAGGAGCACCTCGGATAATCCGAAGAATGGCCTTCAAATCTCTATTGTTCTGTGCCATGAGGATACAGTACTCTAGAAGGGGGGGTGATGTCAGGGGACGACCCTCTTTAAACTCCAATCCAACTCCGAGGTTCCATTTCAAACTCCGATCAGCTCCGAGGCCTGATACAGGTCCGAAGTCCGACTTCAAACTCCGATCAACTCCGAGGCTAAGAGGACCAGAAACCACCGAGTGGAGACAGAAAAGGTCTTAACACATGATGACTAGAACTCAGAGCAAATACCCGAGCCTCGGACTTAGTACCAGGAGATTGGCTCTACAAACTCCGATGTATTGATTTGTAAGCTAGTGCACAGACCACCCATATAAAGGGTATAAAAGGGGCTCACCAGCAGTGGGATCCTTAGACTTTCCTCTTTGGATTCCCCCTGCTTAGGTGAGGACTCCACATGTATTTAGGTAGTAGATAATTGAATAACTTTGGATTCCCCCTGCTTAGCTCGCCTCCGAGATATACCTCGGGGCTGTAAGAGGGTTGCCCTTACACTCATTCTGTGTATCGACTAGGCTTAGGCCCTTCTACCTTCTTCTCCTCTGTTAAGTCCTCGACTCGAGCCGGCATCATCAGTATCCTCCCAAATATCTGTCTGTTGCAAAACCAGTGGCATGCATGGCAAGTAGGGTGCAATGCACGAGTATGTTGACGCCAATGCCAGGACTCTTGGCCTGCAGGACTTGGCCATAGTTGGCCTGACCTTTTCAACAACACCTCTCGGCAGTACCAAAGTCCATCAGTACCCGAAGCTTGACACAGATAGGGTGAGCATCTGTGTCAAGCCCCGGATACCAAGCTCTGATTTATTCGGCAGTACCGACAGGCCGACCCTTACCCACATCATGTGTAGCCTCGGCTCGGTACATTCGGTTTATCATTTGGTTCACTTTCCCCATCTCACCCTCTCTATTCATTGTCATTCATTCATTCCCTGTCCTTCCCCTTGCCTGTTTACCCTCAGGATATTCACTCCTTGTTGTCACTCGGCAGTGGCACTATTGTTTTATGTTCAGGCCACTCCCCTTGTTCTATTCTCACTCACTCTTTTGTTCTCGGTCATAGTTTATTGTTCTATTCTTGCCTACATTCCTTTGTTCTATTCTTGATCATTGTGGACAATACTTCCACATGATTCTTCATACCTTGTTGTTCTCCATTCCTTGTGCCACTCTGTTCCACATCTCACTTATTAGCCTATATAAGTAGCCAATGTATGTAGATGGTTCTTCGTTCTGGAAATCAACTAGGTTTACGCCTTCTTGTCCTCCCCTCTCCTGTCCCAAGTCCTTTACCTGGGCCGACATTCTCGGCACTCTCCCGGGTATCTCTCTGTCCCAAATCGGTGGCACGCATGGGAAGTAGGGTGTAATGCATGAGCACGTTGAAGCCATGCCACTACTTCTAGCCTGCAGGACTTGGCCTTTACCCGTCCGACCCCTTCGGCTTTACCGAGGCCTGTCAGTATGTACGGTGCCTGACAATCTGGTACTTTTTTGTTAGGTCTTTCTTGATCTGATCTTACAAAAACTCCCATGAGTTAATCTCCAGTCTGCAACAGCCTCATCAATATCATCTTCTAAATCAGCTTGTGTATATAGGCCCAATTCTGAATCCTATTCATCAGCAGGTGGAATTGTGACCTCAACACTTTCGTGTCAGATTTGGGTGTTGGTAATGTCAGCATTGATGTCATATTGCATCTCTTTGGGTACATTTGTATCCAAATATAGCAGCCTCAACTCAGGCTTGGATAGCGCTTTGACAATTTCAATCGAAGGGGATCGTTGTTGGGTGGCTAGGTCCAGGCATAGATAAAAACCCAAATGCATCAAGGGATTTCTGATTTGCAGTTGCTTTCTTATATTGATGTTGTGTGCAACTGGACTTGCTCATGACATCTGGGCCCTTCTTATACTTTTTTGGTTGACCTGACAATTTATTGTAAATTTTTAATTTACAATCAGGGTTCAATGTGAACATACCATCATTGCCTTCTCGCTGCTTTTTTTTCCTCAACTGAGGTGGCACCCAATCTTCATCCTTTAAGTCATCTCCCTGGTTGACAGCAAAATCAAAGAGCCTTTCTTGAAGATCATCCTTATCCCATTCTGAATCTGGATCCTCTTCTGAGTCCTCATATTTATAACTGTATGCTTCAGAGGCTCCTTCACTCTCAGTCTCCTCTCTCTCTAAACCAAAATTCATTCCACCTATGGCATGGTTGTAAAAAATGTTCACAGAAGTTGGCAATTCCCTGTCAGATTCATAATCTGTAGGTGTTGTTGGATGCTCTATATGTTCATCTGCTTCAGTAACCTGATCCTTATTCTGATTTCACAGTCCAGTAATGTTGTTATGGCCCATGCCGCCAAATAAACCCACATTAAACCCCACAACCACCTGCACCATTTCCAGGACCCTTCCGATTGCTCAAAGTCTGAATAACCGATTTCTGGATTCCCAACACACCATTCCGAGGTTCCATGTTTCCGAACCTCCAAAGATTCTGAAGTCAAGGTTCCGCTCCTTTGATAGATGACACACAGGATCATCATGTATCTCACTCCTTTGTTCTTTGTTTTATATTGCCCCTTGTACTCTCTTCCCCCCCTTGTCTTTACTTGGTAAAAGATAGTACAAGACTAGATACATGTATATAAGTCACCAGTCGACTGGACTATTTGCCAGTACAAATATCAACTTAATTCTGCATTGTAGTTTCTGATTAAGTTCCAGTAAACTTTCTGACTCTCTGAAATTAGGGACAGAAGATCAAGGAGGGTGCAACACATAAGTTGAAGCCAAGTCCCTGTGACCTCGAACCACTCATACCACCCTATACCATGAACAGTCTTAAGATCCCTGGTGCTTCCCGACTTTCCGTCCCTATTCCAATTCCAATCCCAAGTCCACGACCCTTAGTCCCTTCATCCCCGGAGTACAAACCCCCCCTTTGGAAATCATTTGGAACCCTCTAGGAACCCTTCCAGAAGCCTCTAGCTAAGTGCTGACACGTGGATTTAACAGTATATTTGTACTCACACTCCTGATCATCATTAAGCATGAGACCTATCACACATTCACAAGCCATGCAGACAATCACCCAGGCATCTGCCTGCCATGCATCCGTCCCCTGAGAACTGCCTGTCCCTGGACCAAGTTTTCAGATGCCTCAGACCCCAGCACACCCCCTGGAGCCTTCTTCCAACTCCAGATTTTTGGATGCAGACCAACACCTGCATTCGAACTTGACCAACCCATTCCTTGTGAACCACCCCCGGTGACTCAACAATCATCGCCATCAGAGATGCAGTCCAGTTCAGGACCATCCACAGCAGTGCTGTCAGACTCATCGGCACTCCCCTATGTACCACCACCCTTTGCACCTCTGCACATGGCATCACCGCCTGTAGCACCACCACTTGTTGTACCACCTGCCGTACCCCTGTTTGCTACACCACCCCCTGTCGCCCAACCCCATGTCACACCACCTGCCACAGCACCGCCACCTCCTGCACACCAAGGAGGGGCCCCCACCTTAGGACCCAACATTGTGCCCAATCTCACTCAAGCCCTGGTTATGCTGGCAAGTAACTTAGCCAGCCCCAGAAGATCAGCCTCCCACACTGCCAAGGTCCAGGATCTAGATACCTTTGATGGATCCAACTCAAGGAAACTACAAGCTTTTTTAGTGCAATGTAGACTGAAATTCCATGACTGCCCTGACACTTTCGACACCAAGAGCACCAAGGTAACCTACGTACTGTCCTACCTGACCGGTACTGCCCTGGACTGGTTTGAACCAGCCCTCTCTGCCCTCGATGAGCCGGACTGGCCCCATGACTATGAGGAGTTTGTGAATGAACTCAAAACCAACTTTGGCCCCCACAACCCAGAAAGAGAGGCCAAAGCAGACCTCGAGACCCTCTGCATGCACGATAATCAGCACATCATGAAATATGTAGTCGAATTCAATCCACTAGCCACCTGCATCCACTGGGGCAATGCTGCACTTCATCGCCAGTTCTACAATGCACTCCCTGGCAGGATCAAGGACGAGGTCTCTAGAGTAGGAAATCCCCACTCCCTGCTCCAACTCTGCCTCCTGTCCCAATCCATCGATGCCCGCTACTGGGAGCGATGATTGGAAATCACCAGAGAGCCCCCCTCTACCCGGAACTTTGACCACCCCAACGACAGAGGGAGGACCCCCATGACCATGTATTTGGCCCCTAACACAGGCAATAAGACGGCCAATGTAGGCCAATCCATGACCCCATCTAGTAGCAGCAGGACTACCATGGATCTTTCATCCAAAATCGGAAAAGACAGAAAACTTATACTGTAAGAGCGACAATGCTGCTTCGAACAAAACCTCTGCCTCTTCTGCAGCATATTGGGCCACTCAGCCAAGGAATGCCCAAGATCCACCACCACAGTCACCAAAGGGCACATAGCCTCCGTGACAGAAGAGGTTGAAGAAGAGTTGCACAGGATCATCGCATACCTCACTCCTTTGTTCTTTGTTTTATATTGCCCCTTGTACTCTCTTTCCCCCCTTGTCTTTACTCGGTAAAAGATAGTACAAGACTAGATACATGTATATAAGTCACCAGTCCACTGGAATATTCGCCAGTATGAATATCGACTTAATTCTGTGTCGTAGTTTCTGATTAAGTTCCGGTAAACTTTCTGACTCTCCAAAATTAGGGACAGACGATCGAGGAGGGCACAACACATAAGTTGAAGCCAAGTCCCTGTAACCTCGAACCACTTGTACCACCCTATACCATGAACAGTCTTAAGATCCCTGGCACTTCCTGACTTTCCAGCCCCATTCCGATTCTGACCCTGAGTCGGATAGAATAATAAAAATAGAATAATAGGAATGTGGCCAAGGATAGTACAATAGGGAGTGCCCAATTATAAAACAATGGTTGTGGCCAAGGATAAAACAAGGACAGGGAGTCCCAAGGCACAGCAGATTGAGGAATGAGAAGTAGGCATGGTAGGATTAATGGATGGTGAATGGTGTAGAATAGACGAGGGATAGGAGCAAGGAATGTAGATGGTGGATGTGCCAAGCCAAAACCAGCATACAAGTGACTTGTATGCAGCATGGGCACTTGTATGTGGACGTAGTCTGACTGCTTGGTTGGCACTGCCTAATTACTGGGGTCTCAGTATATGTGTCAGGATTTGGTGACGCTGAGATATCAGTTAAGTCCTGCAAACCATTTCGGAGTGGCTAGGCTTCAATGTGCTCGTGCGTTGCACCCTTGTTATAGCCCATACCTTCAACAACCCCCACAACCACCCCTCCCTATTCCGAGACCTTTCCAACCGAAAGGACGAAGGACCGTTTCCGTAATCTCCGTTCCCGACAAGTCCGACCCAGAGTCCACTGTCCGCTTCTGATCCCGTCGCGACCGAGACACCACCTCCGAGTCTGTCCCCGACCGAGACTCAATACTTTGATAACCGACGCGCAGGACTATCGCGTACCTCGCTCCCTTGTTCTCTCTTTTATATTGACCCCCTTGTACTTTCTTCTCCCTTGTTTTATTACCGGCAAAAGATAGTACAAGACAGTCGCATGTATATAGTCTCCCAGTCGACTAGACTGTTCGCTAGTACGAATATCATCTTAGTCCACCCAATTCCAGCTCACTCCGGTGAATCTCCTTCTCCTCTCCGAAATTAGGGACAGACGATTGAGGAGGGCACAACACATAAGTTGAAGCCAAGTCCCTTCGACCTCGAACACCTCAGTGACCGGATTGATCTCTTCTGTCACCTACCCTAAACTTCCGGCACCTCCGTCTCCGTCCGTAGTCCGTCCGACCCCGGTCTCGGTCTTCGACCCCGTTACGGACCTTCGCACTAGCCCGGAAAACCCCTTCGGAAGTACTAGCTAAGTGCCTGACACGCGGACTTAACAACCCTGCTGTTCCATGCATGCCACTAATTTGGATAGTAAGAGGAGCCTCGAGAGGATGCTGAGGGTGTTGGTTTGAGTGAAGGACTTGAGAAATAGGAAGTGGACAAAGGGGTGCAAATCAATTGATATTCTGAGTGAGGAACTATCTACATACATCCCGCTACTTATATAGTTAAGAAGCAAGATGTGGAACAGGGTGGCATAAGGAATGGAGATAATAAGGTATGAGGTAACCACATGGAGGCATTGTCCACAGTGATCAGAAATAGAATAAGGAATGTCAGCGGAATTAGAATAATAGAGTATGGCTGAGAATAAGATAATGAAATGGTGGGCAAGCATAGAACAATAGAGGATGGCCTAAGATAAAACAATGGCAGTGGCCAGGACAATGAGTGGCCGTCATGTTGTTTAGGGGAAACAGGTTAAGGAGTGGATAGGGGGTGAAGGAACAATGAAGAGGGATGGACGAGAGGAGTGGTCCATACAATGTACCAGGTGTACTGAGCCAAGGCTGCATGGTAGTGCGAGATGATGTGGGTAAGGGCCAGTTGGTCGGTATTCCCGAGTGAGTCGGTGCTCGGTAGGGAATAGCACGGGTTTGGCCAACCCGCACGGGTCACCGGGTCGGGTGCCCTTGGGTGCGGGTGCGGGTCAAGCCCAGAGCACCCATGACCCGGCCCAACCCGGCGCGTCAACCATGTACGCGTGCATGCGCACGCGTATGACACCCAACCGGCCAGTCGCTCCTGTCGTACGTGTGCGCGTAGGTCGTGTTCGCGCTGACACGAATGCGCTGTATGCGCACGCGCCAACACAAACGCGCAGTACACAGACGCGTCGACATGAATGCGCCGACTTGAACGAGCCGACACGAACGCGCTGTACGTGCATGCGTACAACGTGCACGCGTACAACGTGTTCGTGTCGGCGCGTGCACGTACAGCGCGTTTGCGCGTGCGCATACAACACGTCCATGTCGGCGCGTTCATGTCGGCACATTTGTGTCGGCGCGTTCATGTCGACGCGTCCGTGTACTGCGCGTTCGTGTTGGCGCGTTCATGTTGGTGCGAACGCGATGTACGACATGAATGCGCTGCAGGCATGCGGGTGCGCCACGCACCCGACACCCGTTGACCCGTGGGAAAAAACCCATGGGTTGACGGGTTCGGGTTTCCCATGGGTCGGGTGTGGGTCACCCACATTTGACCCGTGGGTGACCCGTGCCATTCCCTAGTGCTCGGTGTTGCGGGCTTGACAGTATCCCCCCTCTAGCGGCTGAACCCATGAAGCTGGTAAGCGGAGTTAAAAATAGAGTCCAAGTGTCAGCGTGATGTCATGGTTTTGTTTGGGAAAATTCCCAGGCTTTTCATCAACCTTGTTCTTTACTCCCATCAAAGGATCAGGGCAAGGAATGGGTGCCATAACCAATGACGAAAAGGAGCAATTCAAGAAGAAACAGCTTGAACGACAGCATCAATGGGAGCAAGAGATGGCAGCTGGGGCTGCCGCAGCTCAACTGAAGGCAGACGAGGAGGTGGCCGAAAAGGCAAAAGTGGAGGTGAAGCAGGCAGAAAAGGCTGCTAAGGAGGCATTCGAGATGGCGACCAAGGCTGCTCGTCTGGCTTGGGAAATTGCCCAGGCAGCCGAGGAAAAGCAGGTCCACTTGGCCCAGCAGGCAGTTACTTGGGCTCCTGAGGAGAAAGGGAATGTGGAGGTCAGCCAGGACCTTGCAGGGCAGGTCAAGGCACTCAAGAATGTGGGTATCAAAGCTGTCAAAGATCCCAAAAGCCCGGATGTGCCAAAGATGACAACGTGTAAGAGGGGTATGGATGTGGATACGGGGCCGAGTAGGAGAGGTAGGCCCAGGGGGGCCCAGGTATGCAGGGTTCATATATTTTTTTGTGTATCTTTACTTATTTTTATCAGTTCAAAAAGAAGCCGACCCAGGAGTGGTCGCCCTCTCTTTGCCCTCCTTGTGACCATTGCAAGGAATGCAGAGAAGCCTGCTCTGTTAGAAATGTGGGAGCGGCGTGCAGGTGCTGCAACGCGCGCTGGGTGAAATGCAGTTTGGTGGCGCCTCAGCAGCATAAGGTGAGGAGTCAGGAAGAGGTGGAGTCGGAGAGTGAGAGTGAGGAAGAGAGTGGCGGGGAGGAGATGGAAGAGGAGCGGCCGATGAAGAGGCCGAGAAGGGCTGTTACGATGCAACCGAGCGAACGGCTGGTGGCCATACAGCCGAGCGGGCGTGAGATGATGGTAGAAGTCTCCTTGCCTGCGGGGTCAGGGTCGCGAAAACTTGCTCAGATCTGGGAGGACATCCTCCAAGAGAGGTCGAGGTCAAACAGGTTACTCTTTGAGTTAGTGGAAGAGGTGAGGTTCATGGGCCATATGATGGTCCTCTTGCATGAGAGTCTGGTTCTGCGTGGGGAGTCAGCAGTGCCGGCGATACCGGTTGTTGCAGAGGAGTTGGGTGGTGAGGATCCAGGTGAGGATCAATTGAAAGATGATGAGGGTGAAGAGAAAGGGAAGGACAAGGGTAAGGAGCAGGATGAGGAGATGGTGATAGATGAAACTTTGAAAGATGACTGATTAATAAATTTTGTTATTTTTCTTTTTAAAGAAGGGATAAGGAAGGAAATATAAGTATATGAGCAGAGGAAAACAAGTGAATGTGCCGATGTTCATTTCGGCAGATTTGGTTGGGTTGGACAGAGGGATTAATGGTATCGGGAATAGCGTGTTGGGATGGGTAGGAATTAAGGTCGAGATAAAGAGTGAATGGAAGGGGGATTTTTTTTAGGAGGGGAGGTTCGTAGCATTGCTTGGTTGCTACCCCCCCTGTTTAGGTAGACATCCCATCGTCTACAATGTGTAAGCATGCAATTATGTGAATCAGATAAATAGGAACGGATGAGGATGGATGGAGAAGACCTTGGCCGAACGTGCTGAATGGCATTGCTGACCGAGAGGTCTGAGCTAGAAACCCTTTGACAGAGTTTCCAGCGATGGAGTAGGATCCTAGGTGAGGTTTTTGGAGCAGTGGCATGTGCCGACTGGACCGAGGCCATCAGACGCACCTAAAGGCATTAGTGGCATGACGGAGCATAATACTGCCCAATACCCTGTTAATCAATGGATTATAGTAGGTGAGCGAGTTGTGACCGAATATTGCCGACCGATGGATCTAGTGACATGATAATGGATGAGTGGATGGGTTGTCCTATCGGAGTATCTAGTGACATGTCTATGTATTCAGTAACAACTGAATTTTAGCAGTACTGGATCAACGAATTCTAAGGCAGAATAACATAAGAGTCTAACTATGAACGGATAATGGCTGAAAAATTTAAACAAAAATTGGGGGCATAGGAGCATTGATCTACACCTCTCTACTAGCATCTACTGAGTCAACGCAACTCTCGGTGTGCTCAGAGGATGGCGGGTGGTGGACTAGTCTTCGGTCGCCATTGCTGAGTCCTCAGCATTGGCATCCTCGGCATTGGATGCTTGTGAAATGGAGTCGGAAGTGGTGGTTGCGTGGGCTTTGGTTGCTTTTGGGCATTCGGTGACTTTGTGATCACTGGTGGCACAGAGGAGACACAGGTTGTGGTCCATGCGTCTTTGGCATTCGGTCGGGAGAAGTTTGCCATCCTTTCCGAGGGTTTTGGTATACTTGGGTGGGTCAGGCATTTTCCCGTCCTTTTTCTTGGACGCATCCTTGCTGCTGTTATCATTGCTATTATATTGCTGGTGGTTGTCCGAGGTGGATCTGTTGCCAGGCTTGTCTGATCTGGTATCTTTCTTCAGCTCATTGCTGCCCTCCACAGACTGTTCAGCTTTTCATTCCCAATACCTCATGTTGATCCATTAAACATGATTTTGGAGTTTGTTGAGTGTGCGGGGTTTGTCGAAATGGATGAGGCCGTCTTTGATGTGCTTCGGCAGTGCCGTGTATGCCTTGCGGAGGAGGGTGTTGTCATTATAGTCGATAAATGCCGTGAGCCTGTAAAATTCCACAAAGAACCGAGTGGCTTTGTGGTTGTCCTGCATGGTTAGCTTTTCGAGGGCCGTTTCAGCATCGGCTCTTTCGTCCCAAGAGCCGAAGTTGATCTGTAATTTGTCGATGAAGAGCTCCAGGTTGCTGGTCCAGTGGGGTTCTGTATTGGGATTACCCGTTAGGTACAGCTCGAAACATTCCAGAGCTGTTCCTTTCAGGTAGGAGACCATGTAATTGACTTTTTGCCTATCGTTGGGGAATGAGTTAGGCTGGGTGCAGAAATTCATTCTGCAGAGGAAGATGAAACCCTTTAACTTCTTCAGGTTGGTTCCATCAAAGGGTTCTGGTTCTCGGATTCTGGCAGCTTGACCGTCTTGTCGGTGGTTCCAAGCGGTCCTGCCGAGTTCGAGAATGGCGTTTAGCAGATCTTGATTGTTGGCCAGGTTCACAGGAGCCCTGGCCCTAGGAAGTGGCCCGGCTTGCAGAGCTTGCCTGGGCTGTGGGACTGGTCAGGCTCGGGGAGCTTGCCTGGCCTGCGGCAGTTAGCCGCAGATGGGGGGGTGCGGCCACAGGTTGCAGCAGTTAGCCGCGGACGGGGGGGGTGCAGCCGCAGGTTGCGGCAGTTAGCCGTGGATGGGGGGGTGCGGCCGCAGGTTGCAGAGGTGTGGCCATGGGCTGATGGGGTGCAACCATGGGCTAAGAGGGAATGGCTGTCGGAGTATGGGGAGGTTCAGGTGTGTTCGCCTGCATGGGGTGCTGAGGCTGTTCCTCGGTTTCAGCATCTGTGTCGTAGTGTACTGAACCAGGTTCGTCCTCTGCCAGATGGGGTGCTTGGTCATCGTTATCATAATCTTTGTATTCAATTTTGTTGTCGACCACCTCTTTGATGCGTGGTTCTTGCTCGAAGGGGGAGGCAAGATGCCATAGTTCTATTGTCGGTGAGGTATAACCAATGAGAAGGGGCAGGGTACCAGAGGCTTTGCACTCCCTTTGTTGAGTTACTGTAGGGGTGAGCTGATTGTCATCCATATGGGCTATGGATCTAGTTCGTGGGGGCATGATTATAAGAATGGAGGTGACACAGAAAGCAGCATCACTCAGAATATACTGTCAGGATTCGGTGATGCCGAGATATCGGTTAAGTCCTGCAAACCATTTCGGAGTGGCTAGGATTCAACGTGCTCATGTGTTGGGCCCTGCTGTTCCATGCATGCCACTAATTTGGATAGTGAGAGGAGGCTTGAGAGGATGCCGAGGGTGTCAGTTCAAGTGAAGGACTTTAGAAATAGGAAGTGGACAAAGGGGTGCGAATCAATTGATATTCTGAGTGAGGAACTATCTACATACATCCCGCTACTTATATAGTTAAGAAGCAAGATGTGGAACAGGGTGGCATAAGGAATGGAGACAATAAGGCATGAGGTAACCACATGGAGGCATTGTCCACAGTGATCAGAAATAGAATAAGGAATGTAAGCGGAATTAGAATAATAGAGTATGGCTGAGAATAAGATAATGAAATGGTGGGCAAGCATAGAACAATAGAGGACGGCCCAAGATAAAACAATGGCAGTGGCCAGGACAATGAGTGGCCGTCATGTTGTTTGGGGGAAACAGGTTAAGGAGTGGATATGGGGTGAAGGAACAATGAAGAGGGATGGACGAGAGGAGTGGTCCATACGATGTACCAGGTGTACCAAGCCAAGGCCGTGTGGTAGTGCGAGATGATGTGGGTAAGGGCCGGTTGGTCAGTATTCCCGAGTGAGTCGGTGCTTGGTGTTGCAGGCTTGTCACGACCATGCATCGTGCTTTGACTTACTCGGCAGTGCCGACCAACCAACCCCCATTCATGTCATTCCACGGTGTACGTTTTCAGTTCGGTACACCTGGTTTATCACCCGGTTCATTACCCTCGTCCCCAACCCCTATTCTTTGTCAACCCTACACTCTCTTCCTTTCCCCCTCACTCATTTACCCACGGGACGTTCACTATTCCCTGCCACTCACTCACGTCCCTATTGTTTTATTCTCGGCCATTCCTCATTGTTCTATTTCTTTCCCACAATCTCACCGCTTATATTTTATTGTCTTACCCTCTTATTATTCTATTCTAATCATTGTGGATCATACCTCCACATGGTCTTCATACCTTATTCTTTTTTTCCATGTCTTATGCCACCCTTATTCCACATTCCGCCTCTCAGCCTATATAAGTAGTTGATACGTGTACATAGTTCCTCAGTCTGAGTATCAACTAGGCTTACGCCTCCCTACTCTCCTCCTTCTGTTCAGAAGTCCTTACTCAGGCCGACATCCTCGGCATTTGCCTGAGTATCCGTTCTTGTTACAAGTTAGTGGCACCCACAGGATGCAGGGCGCAACGCACGAGTACGTTGAAGCCAAGCCACCCTGACCGGCCTGCAGGACTTGGCCGGTTCCGACAGTACCCTCGGTAGTACCGAGTCCTGACAGTATACTCAGACTGACACTACCTCCTGTGCCCTTACTGCTGAACAATTATGACCCTACAATCCAGATCTACCACCTGCAAAGCGACTAATGCCCCAGACACCAAAGCTGAGGAATCCATAGAGGTGACTGAGCCAAAAGAGTTGGCAGGTGCTGGAACTGAGGTTAAGCTTAATGCCTCTGCCCTTCTTAATCCTAATTCTTTGGTAATCCTTCTATCTGTCAAGTCCACGTACCGAGGTCCCGATTATTCGCCAGTGCCAACCGAACAACCATCCTACGCCCATGTGCAAGTGTCCACACAGCATGCATAACACTTGGTACACCAGTCTCGGCTCGGTGCATCCGCCACCCACATTCCTCGGTCCATCCCACCTCGGGACTTCCTGTCCTTGTACTATCCTCAGTTACCGACCTTGTCTTATAGTCTGGCACCTCCTATTGTCCTATCTTCGGGCACATTCTATTATCCTGTCTTTTATTGTTCTATCCCCGCTTTGCATTTCTTGTTCTAATTTTGTTCGTTGTGGACAATGACCACATGCTCTGCATACCTTGTTGTCCCACATTCCTTATTCCACATGTCGCTTCTTAACCTATATAAGTAGGACATGGATGTACATACTTCCTCATTCTGGGTATCGACTAGGCTTAGGCCCTTCTACCTTCCTCTCTTCTATTAAATCCTCGACTCAGGCCGGCATCTTCAGCATCCCCCTGAGTATCTGTCTGTTGCAAATACAGTGGTATGCACGGCAAGTAGGGCGTAATGCACGAGTATGTTGAAGCCAACGCCACTACTCTTGGCCTGCAGGACTTGGCCATAGTCCGCCTGACCTTTCAACAACACCCCTCGGCAGTACTGAAGTCCGTCAGTATCTGACTCCTGACAATATCTTCCATTCTGATACCGAGTGCCTCAGCAACTCCTCTTCAATGTCTGATCGATTCAGGTTCTACTCACTGCTTCATAGAATCTTCCTATGTTCGGGAAAATAAAATCCCCACCACTTCTGTGGATTCAATTCCCCTTAAACTATTTGATGGCACTACTAATGCAGTTATTACTGAATCTGTAGAACTACCAGTCAAATTCCCAACAGGACAACTACAGTCCATCCATATGTACGTTACGTCACTAGATTCGTCTGTGTCGGTAGTACTCGGTCACAACTGGCTCACCCGCTACAATCCGTTGATTGATTGGGTATTGGGCAGTATTACGTTCCGAAAAACCGCTAATGACCCTAGGTGCATCCCGAGGCTGTCGGTTCAGCCGGCATCTGCCGCTGCTCCACAGCCTCAACCAGGATCCTCTCCGAAATTACAAGCCCCGCGAATTGCCCTAGTCAATGTAGCAGCCTTTGCATGAGCCTACAAGCTAGAAGGCTCGCAGGTTTTCCATCTGGACCTTTCGGCCATCGACGCCGTCTCGGCATGATCGGCCAAGGCCCCATCCGTTCTGTCCATTCCCTCCGATCCGGTCAACCTCGAAAACGTCCCCAAAGAGTATCATGAATTTGCTGACATTTTCAGTAAAACAAAAGCTGACACTCTAGGACCCCATCGACCCTACGATCTCAAAATCACCCTGGAAGATGGCGCCAAGATGCCTCATCCACCTTTCTACTCATTATCACAGTCAGAACTAGAAACCCTGCGCGAGTTCCTTGATGAACACCTGAACATGGGGTTCATCAGGGCCTCCCGTTCCCCACATGGGGTGCCAATCCTGTTCGTCCGAAAGAAAGATGGCTCCCTTCGGCTATGTGTTGATTTCCGAGCACTAAACAAAGTGACTAAGAAGGACCGGTATCCTCTCCCTCTAATCACTGACCTATTAGATGCCCCCCGAAAAGCTCGAATCTATACAAAGATCAACCTTTGGCACACGTACCACCTGATCCGAATTGCCGAAGGAGAAGAATGGAAGACTGCCTTCAAAACCTGGTACGGGTCCTACGAATGGCTAGTCATGCCCTTCGGCCTCTCCAACGCCCCTGCGGCTTTTCAGAGGTTTATGAATGATATTCTCGGTGACCTAATAGACCATTGCGCTGTCGCCTATATAGATGACATACTGATTTATTCAGACTCACTCGAGGAGCACCGAGAACATATCCGAGAGGTGCTCTGCCAACTCAGAAAAAACAGCTTATTTGTCAAAGCTAGCAAATGTGAATGGCACAAAGACACGGTCGAATTCCTCAGCTACATCCTATGTACCGACGGACTCACCATGTCCGACGACAAATTCAAAACCATCCGCGAGTGGCCTGAACCACAAAAGGTCAAGGACATCCAGTCCTTTCTAGGTTTTGCCAATTTCTACCGTCGCTTCATATTTAACTATTCAGACATAACCGTACCCCTTACCTGGCTGACATGTAAAGGCACGACATGGGCTTGGACCGAAGACTGTCAAAAGTCTTTCGACCTGCTCAAAATGGCCTTTACCTTGGCACCCATCCTGCATCACTGGGAACCCGACCTACCCCTGGTCATGGAAACTGATGCTTCAGACTATGCCCTTGCAGCAATCCTTTCCGTTATCAGTCCTGAAGGTGAGATTCATCCCGTTGCCTTTCATTCTCGCACCTTCACCGCTCCCGAGCTAAACTATGATGTTCATGACAAGGAACTTTTAGCAATTTTTGAAGCATTCAAGCGATGGCGGCACTACCTGGAAGGCTCTGCAAACCCCATAGACGTCGTCACCAACCACAAAAACCTTGAATACTTTTCCACCACTAAAGTCCTGACACAAAGACAGGCACGGTGGTCCAAATACCTCTGCCAATTCAACATCACCATCCATTTCCGCCCCGGCAAACTCGGTACAAAACCCGACACCTTAACTAGACGATGAGACGTCTATCCTAAAGAGGGGGGTAACAACTATGGCACCATCAACCCCCAAAACCTCCAACCAATCTTTACAACCACTCAATTAGTAGAATCCCTTTGGGCGACGCAACTTATCATCCCGACATTACGAGCAAGCACCATCATGGACTCCGAAAAACTCCATTCCGACATACGTATAGCCCTCCCGACCGATCCAATGGCAGTACCCCACCTCGGCACCCCCAAAGTACCAAACCCAAGATGGACACAAACCCCAGATGGGTTCCTTTGGTTAGACAACCGGATCTACGTCCCTGACGCCAACAACCTCAGATTACGCATCCTACAATACAAGCATGACCATGTCCTCTCAGGACATTTCAGTCAAAACAAAACACTAGCCCTGATC
>QLPG01017623.1:0-10867 GCA_003314385.1 Gomphus sp. MG54 | reverse complement strand
GCAAATACAGTGGCATGCACGGCAAGTAGGGCACAACGCACGAGTACGTTGAAGCCAATGCCACTACTTTTGGCCTGCAGGACTTGGCCATAGTCTGCCCAACCTTTCGACAACACCCTTCGGCAGTACCGAAGTCCATCAGTATCCGACTCCTGACAGACACCTGAATAGGTAATGATGTACTGTCTCTTCGGTTTCCTTGTAGGCTGGACAGATAGGTGAGTCCTCTTTTCCTATTCTGTGTAGGTGCTTGTTCAGGCCTATGTGTCCTGTTCTGAGCTGGATTAGCATGCTCGCGTGTCACCGGGGCATGTCCTGTGTTATTTTTGAAAATGCTGCTGAGGGTGTTGTTGGGTCAATCTCATATGCAAATCGAGCACATGGGGACTTAGCAAAAGCTGTCCTGGCCTCCTGTTTAATTTTGGCATTGTGTCTCTGAACCTCTGCTGCCCTGCTGGTTGGTAATGTGCCCTGGCATTCTATTGGTGTTTCTGTCTCTTCGCTGGACTCGCTCTTTGCTGCCTTCTTTGCTTCAGCATCCGCTCTTTCATTTCCTTCTATCCCTTTATGGCTTGGGACCTATCGCATCACAACTTTTGTCCCTGGTTGCTGTTTGATGACTCCTTGGATCTGTCTGTGTAAAGCATTCACTAGGTATTGTCCTGATATGGGTCTCTCCTTTCGTGTTGTCCAGATTGCTGCTTGGCTATCTGCTGCTATCACATACCCCTGGCTCCTTTCTGTGTTCATCATCTTGGTGCCCATTGCCGCTCCAATCAGTTCAGCTTCAAAGACTGTGTGCTTCTGTTCTGATCCCAGGTATAGTCATGCCACCTGTTTCTCTACTCCGTTCCTGTATAGCACTGCTACGGCCCCTACTCCACCATCTATACATGAGCCGTCTGAGTATATGACCACTTCGGTGGTCTCTGTCCCAAGCTCCTCTATTGCTTTGTCCTCCTCATGGGGAATTCGGATTTTGAAAGCTGGGATCCACTTTGGGCCCAGCACCACTGTTTCAATCTTTTTCTCCATCCTGTCTGGTTTGATATTGTATGCATGTAATATCTCATGTAGGGGTGATCGGTGTCGTTTAACATATTGCTTGGCTGCTTTTTGGACTTTCGCTGCTAGTGGATGTTTGTCTGGTAAGCAGGTTAACCATACTGCTGCTCTGTGTACCAGTTTGGATACTAATAAGGGGAATGGTAGTAGGTTGGCGTGTGCATCAAGGGTGTCATTGGCTGTGGTGCGTAGGGCTCCTGTTATATCTAGTGCTGCCTGGCACTGTATCCTAGCTAGTTTGTTGACATGGCCTTTTGTGCCTTTGTTCCGCTTGGTCTCTGGTATAAGAAACACATCAGCAGCATATAGCATTCTCGGAATGGCTACTGTCAGATAGTATGTGCGCATGTGCTTAGCTATGATCCCCTTTGATGGTCTAGCTAGCCTCCTGTATTGCCCGATATACTGTTCCCCTTTTTTAGAGCGTAGTTGGTGTGGTCTTTAAACCTCAGTTCCTGGTCCATGATTATGCCTAGGAATTTGTGTGTGGCTGTAGGTTCAACTATGTGATGTCCGATTTTTATTGATGGTCTTTTTATTGGCCTAGATTCTCCTAGTCTTGTGGGATCTTTCTCTCGTCGTCTTGTGAGTCCATAAGACCAAATTTGTCGACAGCAAACTGGCAGTCATGTGATTTTGCCCAATCATACGCGCCATCTGCTCTGGTCATAACTGCTGTCAGTTTGCCAAATGCCTCTTCTGAATCACCTCCGTCTGCTATGATTGTTGTATCATCCACAAAGCCTACGCTATCTTCTCCTCTCCTATATTGAGTGGTTTCAAGAAGGTCACCATTGTCGTACTGATATGCTATTGCTGATAGGGGGCATCCTTGGTCCATTCCCCGCTCTATCAGTCTGGTAGTAGTGGTATAGTCGTCAAAGCTTATAGTTGTGACTCGTCCTTCGACCTTTCTGTGTATCCACTGGGTGTACTCTGCTGGTATTCCTCTCATACGCATGTTGTGCTCAAGCCGATCCAGGACTATACTAGGGAATGCTCCTTTGATATCCAGGTAGAGTACACCTAGGACTTTCCCCTTTCTCCATGCATCCTTAGCTGCTCCAATGACGTAGTGGATTGCATCGATGGTCATCCATCCTGGCCTGCATCCAACGTGATTATTAGGTAGTAAGTGATGTTTTTCTGTCATTTTTACTAAATCCTCTGCAATGCAGGCCAATAGAACCTTCCCTATTGTGTCTAGCAAGGCGATGGGTCGGTATGCGCCTGGGATGGTATAATCAGCCTTTCCTGGTTTTCGGAGGACTCTTGTGATTGAGTCTTTCCATTCTGCTGGGTATACTTTTAGGTCGAAGGTAGCTCAGAATAGGGGACCTATGTATGGTAGGATAACATCAATGCACTGTTTTATGAGTACATTTGGTATACCGTTATCTCCTGGGGCTCTGAATGGGCTGAGTCTTTCCACCGCTCTTCGTATCTGTTCATTGGTGATTGGATGGTAGTCAAATGCAGGTGTGGGATATGGATGATTGGTTGATATATGTCCAGTTCCCGCTTTTGGTTTTGGAAAGAAAGTTTCGAAAAGCATATCTGCTTTTTGTTCGTTTGTGTCCGCAACCCATCTTGTCCCATCGGCCTTTTTCATTCTAAGAGTGGGTATCCATGCCCATCCTCCATCTGATGCCTCTGCCGAGGCATATCTGTGTGCCGTCCAAATAGTTTTCTGATCTATAGATTCCAAGAAGTTCTTCCAATGCTCTTGTTTTGATTTCTTAATAGCATTTGAGTAGTGGTTGTGGGCAGATCTGTATGTATTATGAATCTCATCAGCAGGGTCATTCCAGCATGCATAGGAACATCTGCCTATCTGTCTAGTCTCCTGCCTGATCTGGGTAAGCTGTAGAGACCACTATCGTTTCATGTATGGTGACGGCTTGCTGTTTGGTACTAGTTCTGCTATTGTGTCTAGTATGGTGCCGGTTAGAGTCCGTAGGTGGTGTATGAACTGCTGAGTGGTTGAGGGTGTTGGATCGGTGATTTTGGCTTTCAGTTTGGTGTCAAGTTCCTTGTTGAACACATTCCAGTCTATTTGTCTAAAGTTAGGTCTGGGTTTTTGTTTGCTTGTTTTGACTTTTGCATCTATTATGGCATCCACTGGGAAGTGGTCGCTCTTGGGTGGCTGATCTTCTGGGATAGATTTGCAGCTAATCAGACTTTCTAATAGTATAGTAGATATGAAGACATTATCTGTTCGAGTGAGGTTTCCTGTTGACATTGCCCTGAGCATTGGCAATCCTTTGGGCAATGCCATCTGCATGTCATAATCTGCTATTGCCTGCAGTAGTGTTTGCGCAGCATCCAGGTTAGCCCATGTAAAGAGGTGAGAGTTGCGAGCTTTGTCCCATATCGGGTGGTGTCTGTTGAAATCACCTACCCAGATCATCCCTTCATCTTCTAGGTTCTGTGTTGGTCTGGTTCTGGTTTGGTTCTGGAGGTATTTCTGGATATCTCTTATGCTATCAGCATGGGTGCAGTCACAATATAGGTTAAATATAGTAACGACACCTATGCCCATTCTGATCCTTATCGCTGTAATGTCAGGTGAACCTATATCTACTGCTCCCCATGTGCTTGTTGCGATCTTTTTGCTGACTAGAATCATCGATCTTGTCCTTTTGTCTCAGTCTCGAAAATGTGTATTTGGATACACTGAATACCAGTGTGGTGTAGCCCTGGTGTTTCCTAAGAAGTCAATGTAGGGTTCCTGTATTGCCAGTATGTCATATTTGTCAGGTGAGCACTTAGCTAACATCTCGTTGGTTGCCGTTAATGACTTGTTCACATTTTGTTGTCTAATCCACAGTTTTTTGATTTGTTTATTGTTGTCAGTCATTCTTGGTGTGTGTTATCTGTGTTGTCTTCTCTAGTTTGGGTCAGTTCCTGGTTCTGTCTGATTCCATATTCGTCCAGTCTCCTGTCTTGTCTCTTGTGTTCCCCAACCTTGGTCTCTGCTGCCGATGTAGGGGTTTCCTCCTCTTTTTCCTCTCTCGTTGTTGCTTCTGTTTTCCCCTCTTTCTCGGCTATAGGTTCCACTCCCCTCATTTTGCCTGCATCTGTCTTCCTGCGCGTTGAACCTTTGGAATACTTCACCTGCATCCTCAGAAGTCTCTGCCATCCCTTGCTGCTCCCATGTCCATGGTTTCTCATCAGGGAAATATTTGTAGGTGTGTTCAGGGTCAGTCTTCTCCGCTGCCTGACAAGCTGCCTTGAAGCTAGGGCACATCCTGTCCCAAGATGCATGTCCTGTCGTCTTGAAGTTGGCGCAAGTGAACTTGGTATGATCGGTCTCTTCCCACTCCGCTGTTCTGTGAGTTTTTCTGCATGTTCCACATGTGTCTGGCTTACTGCACTCTGCAGCCATATGTCTTGCATTATACTTCTGACATTTAAGGCATCGTCTCGGCTCTCTCTTCATCCGTCTTGCCCAGGTGCATTTGCCCGCAATTATAAGTCCATCTCTGATACTTTGGTTGGCAGACTGGGGGGATGTGAACTTGGCTATGATGTGTGCCATCCTTTGGCCTTCCATCCACCTGTGTATGGGCTTTATCCAGCGAGTGGATATCAGGGTATTGGTAGGGATTTTGGAGTCTCGCTCGATTTTTCTTAATTCAGCAAGGGCATCCGGTGCGTGGCTGAGCAGTATATATTCCACCAGTACTGACACTGTCCTTTCTTTGATCACTGCCGTTGCACTGAACTTGTCCAGGAATGCTTTCTTGTTTGTCTGGATCCACTTCACTGCGTCTGTCATATCTAGGTCGAACACTATCCCCCCATTGGCTAGTTTCTTGGCACCAATGAAGGCTATGCCAGCTCGGTCATGCCCCTCTTCTAGCTGCTCTACTGCCTCGTTTGCTTTTGCAACCAACTCCTGTTCTGTGAGGTCAGCAAGTGTGTTCTGTCTGCTTTGTGGGTCTTTGTCAACTAATATCTGCCGCTCTTTGGCTTTCGCTTTTGCCAGATTGTTTGGGTGTGATAAATGTATGTTGCCTTTTAGTGCTGCCGCATATGACATTTCTCCTGAACCGCCTTCTTTCCCTTGTTGTGTCATTGTTGCTGTTCCCTTCATGGCATGCTTGTATGTGGTTACAGTCTCGTTGATTTGGGTTGCTGAGGTGGCAACCGTGTTTGATGCTGTTTGTATTGTTTGGACTGCTGTAGCTGTGTCCTTGGTGACTTGGTGGGATAACCTAGCTGCGTTCTCAACCACCATGGTGGCCTTGTCTATTAGCCTCATGGCCTCCATGATTTTTGCTGAGAGTGCATTTCCTTCTGCAGCAAGGCCTTCTTTGACCTGGCTCATGATTTTTTCACACCTAGTGTCATCTTCAAGTCCCTCTAGCACAAATGCAATGGATCTCATCACGTTCACTGCTTGGCGTGGCATCCCTTTGTATTGGGTCACCTGGAGTATGGCAGTGGAGAGTGTGTCGATCATCCAAGGTTCGCCAGGTATTGTCAGTAGGGTACGTTCCAGATAAAGCTTACCTGCTTCGATGTCCATTATTTCCTGCCCCAGCAGGTCCCTTATCTCCTCTCTAGTGAGTGTTTCCAGGTCTGTCGCTGCTCCCCTGGTGGTGACTCAAGTTACGAGCGCCCTTTTCTTGTTCGGGTTCTCGCCTCGTTTCGTTGATTCTACTTGTTTATCTTTCGTTGGGCCCGCTGTCACCCTGGGCTGGATACGTCCCTGAGCATCAAGCTTTTCTTGTGCCAAGTTCGTTAGTGCAATCGGCCTAGGCGTAGGCATGTCTCTGCTCTTTGGCCCGCTAGTCGATGTGTCATTTGACATTGAGGCCAGGTTATTGTATGGAAGGTGTGTTAATAGTGTTTGGGGGGTGTATCTACTTGGGTATTTATAGTAATATGAGAAGAACTAATAATGCACCCAGGCGATGGTGGTGGTCAGAGTGCAGAAGAAGTTCCCACTCGTAGCAGTATAAGTAGTTGACAACTGTATGACGATAGCTCAGCTCGTTCTGACTATCGTCTAGGTACTTGTGTCTTACTCTATCAATATACTAGCTCATTCTGACTATCGTCTAGCCCTGCCCCCTTTTCTCTAGGTTATGGGCCCCGACCTGCACAACTAGACTTGATATCAGAAGCCCTTCATACTCCTTTACCCTCTCTCACTTTCTTAAACAACCATGGCCGACTCTACCCCCACCAGACTCCTTCAACAAGTCCCAAGATTTGATGGCACAAACTGGGAATATTGGTCATTCTCGACCAAAGCAGCCCTTCTATTCCTCAACGCTCTTAGCATTGCAGAAGGAACTGAAACTGCTCCCTCCGATGCCACAAGACTCGAAGACTACAAGAAATGATCTCGACAAGGGCTTTCTCTCATCCTCATCTCTGTGGACCCCACTGTTCAGCAGTCGGTTGACATGGAAAAGACCCTAAAGGAAAACTGGACCAACCTTGTTGCTAGGTATGGAGCCTGCATCGGCCTTAACATCTGGGTGGACTTCACAACGTACACCTCCACTCACTTCTCTTCTGAAACCCCCATTACACAACAAATTGATGTGCACTCAAAACTACGCACTCGAGTTCATTCTTCTGGTATAAATATCACCGACTCTCTCCACCTCATGATCCTCCTCAAGTCGCTCCCTGATTCTTACGAAGTTGTGCAGCAGACACTTCTCACTACCATCGACTTTAATAAAGTTACCACTGCAACCATCGACAATGTTCGCGCTTGCATCATGTCTGAAGAGGCACGTCAGGCATCATCACCTAGCACATCTGCCATCAAAAAGACAACTACCAAGAAGAACAAATGCACTTACTGTGGCAGATCAGGACACCTGGAGAAGGACTGCTATCGAAAGCAGCGAGGTATTTCAGGTGAAGAAGCACAAGCAGAGAGAGAGGGGAAGAATAAAAAGAAAGAGAAGAAGAAGGAAGAGGAAAAAAGGAGGAGAAGACAGCATCTGTTAGTGCTGTCATAACCGATGTTTCTGACTCTCTCCCTAGTAGTACATCAACTGTACTCACCACTACCGACAAAACTATTTGCTTCTATGTTGGGTGCGACACTAAGTGGATGTTGGACTCAAGGTGTACATACCATATCATGTCCGACAGAAATGATTTCACTACATATCACAAACTGCCCACACCTGAGATCACATGGTTCGCCGATCACAAGTCTTACACAACCTACATTGGCATTGGTACAGTAAAGGGAACTACACGAGTCAGAGGAAAACCAAAATTGATCCAACTCGATAATGTCCTGCACTCTCCAGGAATTGGCGGTTGATTCTTTTCCATTTTAAAGGTTGGCCAAAAAGGTTTTCTTACAACCTTTTCAGGCCACAACGCAGCTGTCATAAAGGGAAATGTACCCTACATGGAAGCAAAGGTTCATGGCAATCATTACTGGGCAACAATATTGCCCTCGTCAACCTCAGTCAATATGATTGCTACACAAGTCCCTATTGAGATTTTACACACTCATCTTGGTCATTTATCATGGTTGTCTCTTCAGAAGCTATCTGAAAACATTGACCCAGCCCACAAACATGCACTCTCCACTTGCGAGGGTTGTCTCTTAGGGAAGTCAACACGATAAAAGTTTCCTGTTTCAACCCATCGTCAAACCGAACCCTTCACCTTTGTCCACATGGACTTAGCTGGCCCCATGAGAACCCGTTCCATGCAAGGTCATTTTTATCACTTCATTCTTGTTGATGACTATACATGCTATAAATGGATTTACTTTCTGACAATAAAAGGAGAGACTTTTTCCTGTTTCAGAGAATTCCATATGTTTGTCTCAACTCATTATAGAGGGACCCTTTGAGCAACATGCTCGGACCGTGGGGGAGAATTTTGTTCCACAGAATTCACTAATTATATGGCAAAAGAGGGAATACACCACCAGCTCACAGCTCCATGGACACCACAACAGAACGGCATAGCAGAACGTGCAAACCGGAGTGTGGCTGAAGCTGCCCAAGAGATGCTGCAAGGAGCTGGAATGTCAACAGGATTTTGGGAGTTTGCTGTTGCCACAGCAGTACATATCTGAAATTGAGCACCCTCACAGGTCACCAGGTATATTTCTCCCCATGAACGTCTGTTAAAGGCACCACCTGACCTCTCCTATCTTTGAACCTTTGGCTGCTTAGCGTATGCCCACACCACTACCTAGCCAACAAAGTATGATCCAATGTCAGAAAAACTCGTGTTCGTAGGCTATGACAATTCTACAAAGGGTTATAAATTGTGGAATCCATTGTCACACTCGACTGTCATTAGCACTGATGTAGTTTTTGAGGAATCTATTTTTCCTCTCAAAACCCCGAAACCTCTCCCCATGCAACCTATGTTCACTTCTGAACAACCTCCTGTTCCAGAACCACAATTAATTGATCTAGTTTTACCGGATTCTGATGACAAAGATGACACATTACCTGCTCAACCAGCCCCAACATCTGGGCTGGTACCATCATGCTCTCCACCTCCAGCCAGTCCATCGCAAGGACCCACATCAGGAGTTTCCTCACAACTGCCTTGATGCTCAACATGGATATTGGCTCGACGTCGCATATCAGACTCACCAAATGTCAGCCCTGACCAAGTCCAGCAATGGGCCACATCCGTAACTGCTTTCAACAATAGTATCTCTGCATATTTGGCTGCTGTCCATGTCACACCCACCAGAGATCTAAATATGTATGAATATGCTCTCTCAACCCCTGAGGGACCACTGTGGCAGCATTCAATGGAGGAAGAGATTAAGAGTCTTAGAGATAATGGCACTTGGGAACTAGTAGAACTCCCAAAAGATCGGAAGAGTATCAAGTGCCGGTGGGTATATTTGACAAAGTGTGATACACAGGGAAATACCAAATGTCTCCGGTCTCGTGTCATCACAAAAGGTTTTTCACAAGCCGAAGGCATCGATTATGAAGAAACTTTTGCCCCTGTTGCAAGATTAGACTCCTTTCGCTTACTGTTAGTGATCACAGCACACTTTGACTTGGATGTTCACCACATTGACATCAAATCAGCATACCTAAATGGAGATTTGGACGAGGAGATATATATGGAACAACCAAAGGGTTTTGTGGTTGCAGGAAAGGAAAATCATATGTGTCTGCTCAAAAAGGCTATATACGGTCTAAAGCAGGCAGGTCAACAATGGCATATCCACCTGCATGGCACACTCGCAGAACTCGGTTTTCAGAAAAACATTGCTAGTGATGTATCGATTTTCATCAAGTGTCACAAAGGGGGAGACCCACTCATCACACTTGTCTATGTCAATGACATTGCAATCTTCGCCATGTTAAAAGACATCGAGTTTTTTAAAACTCAAATTGCCACACGCTACAGGGTGACCGACTTAGGAGAAGTCAGTCAATTTCTTGGGCTGCATATTGTTTGTGATCGCCAGAAGAAAACCTTTTCTATTGACCAGTCTCACTACATTCAGAGAATGCTTACATGTTTCAACATGTTACAGTGCAGACCAGTCTATACCCCTTTTGCAGCAGGAACCAAACTTGTAATCAACACTGATTCAGATTCAGAATCCTCTCTCACATCGCGCTACCAACAAATTGTCGGATCGTTGATGTATGCAATGTTATGCTCGCATCCTGACATCTGTTTCTACGTGAATCAACTGTCACAATTCGGTTCCAAACCCACGCAAACTCACCTCCTTGCCGCTCAACATGTTTTGCAATACCTTGCCACCACTTGTGAGCACAAGCTGACTTATGGCACTGATGACTCCACTGAGCTCATAAGTTATTCTGACTCAGATTGGGGTGCTAACACAGATGATTGTCGTTCAACATCGGGTTATATTTTCATCCTATCTGGAGGATCAGTCGCTTGGGCTACACAGAAGCAACACACCGTTGCACTCTCCTCAACGGAAGCTGAATAAATGGCCCTTACTGATGTTTCAAAACACGCCCAATGGACGATATCCTTACTCGAGCAGCTGGATTTTGATGTCGATCTTCCCCTTGACATTTATTGCGATTCAACCGGAACATGAGCCATCACTGCAAACAGTGTTATCACAAACACACCAAACACATCAATATTCGCTACCATTACATTCGCAATACTATCGAAAATAGAACTATCAATATCATATCCGTGGAGTCAGATGACAATGCCACTGACCTGTTAATGAAATCCTTGTCCTGCAACAAACATGAGTATCTTCGTGGGAAAACTGGTCTCGTCAATGGCTCAATCGAGGGGGAATGTAGGAAAAGCGGTGATGCTTGAGCAAATTGCCGAACTGGATTAGGATGCCCCTTATGATATCCATTCCTTTGTTTAACTCATGCATTGTTCTTAATGTACTTTTGTTAGACATGTGTGACAGTCCACCGCAGCACTCGTAGCAGTATAAGTAGTCGACAACTGTATGACGATAGCTCAGCTTGTTCTGACTATCGTCTAGGTACTTGTGTCTTACTCTATCAATATACTAGCTCGTTCTGACTATTGTCTAGCCCTGCCCCTTTTCTCTACTATACTGTATAGTGTAGCACAATCATTTTTTCCAAAAAAATTGCCATATTCTACAGCAGAATACAATTTTTTTCATTTTTTTTTCAGTGATGAAAATTTTTGCACTGTGACCATGACATTGTCACATCATGTGACTATAGCAGAAACTGTTTGTCTTCTACCTTAGTTCAGTCTTCAGTCAGATAATTGACTAAGATTTCAACTAAGCTTCTTTCCGTTCATCTTAGACTTCATTTCTGCTCTCACTTTTATG
>QLPG01017611.1:0-24318 GCA_003314385.1 Gomphus sp. MG54 | reverse complement strand
TAGTCCGCCCGACCTTTTCGACAATACCCTTCGGCAGTACCGAAGTCCGTCAGAATCCAGCTCCTGACAGGCTGAGCCACATTTAATACATTTTATTTTTCTAAAAACCATACTATGAGTTCTCCAAATCCAGATCAGAGGTGCTGATAGTAATGATCTTAACCATGTTACAAATTTGATTCTGGTGGTGCTCAACCTATATCACCTTCACTGTTGCTACATCACACAGCAAACCATTCTATTCAGCAGTCCAAACTTCAGACTCCTAATATGTCATCATGTCCTCATTCCCATGCATCATTATAACACCCAGGATACACACATCAAGGCAGAACCATTAACACATCATTATCTTTGTGTACCTCCTCCAGTACATTTCTCACTCAGAAGAAGGTCCCTGTCAAGCTTCGGGTACTGACAGACATTGGTACTACCGAGGGGTGTTGGCGAAAGGTCAGGTGGACTATGGTCAAGTCCTGCAGGCCAAGAGTGGTGGCATTGGCTTCAACGTACTCGTGCGTTGTGCCCTACTTGCTGTGCATGCCACCTATTTGCAATAGACAGATACTTGAGAGGATGCTGATGATGCTGGCCCGAGTTGAGGACTTAACAGAGGAGAAGAAGGTAGAAGGGCCTAAGCCTAGTCGATACCCAGAATGAGGAAATATGTACATGCATGCCCTACTTATATAGGTTCAAGAGGTGACATGTGGAATAAGGAATGTGAGACAACAAGGTATGCAGAGCATGTGGTTATTGTCCACAATGAGTAAATTTAGAACAAGGAATGTAGACCGGGATAAAACAATAAATGAGAGGATAATAGAGAATGGGTCAAGGACAGGACAATAGGGAGTGCATGACTATAAAACAAGGGCTGCGCACAAAGATAGAACAAGGACAGGAAGTCCTGAGGTGAAACAGATCAAGGAACAGGTAGATGGTGTGGTGGACATGCCGAGCCGAGAATGGCGTACCAAGTGTCGTGCATGCGGCATGGACACTTGTACATGGACGTGGAATGGCTGCTTGGTCGGCACTGCCAAATAACTGGAACATCGGTATGTGGACTTGACAGCAACAAAGACTCAAAGGTGATCACATGAGGATTCTGTGATGTGAACTATGCAGAAGACATGTGTGATCAAAAATCAACAAGCAGCTATGTCTTCATGCTTACCAATAGACCTCCTTTGGGAAGTTGGCTGTAAGGGCAACCCCAGTGGTGCCTGAGGACTATCATGCAGGGCCTAGCAATGGGAGAAATCCTAAGACTTGATTACTCTTGTATATACACAAGGAAAGGGACTTTACCAAGCAATGGGGGAAATCCTAAGAGGAAAACCTAAGGCCCATTGCTAGTGAGTCCCACACTCTATATACCCTGTACCCACACATTGCTTCTCCATCATATGCTACCCTTCCCCTGGTTCCAGCAGTTGTCAAGTACATGTACCGAGGTTCTGGTTATTTGGGAGTGCCGACCGAGCAGCCATTCTATGTCCATATACATGTGTCTACACCACATACACATCACTTGGTATGCCGTTCTAGGTTCGGCATGTCCACCACACCATTTGCCTGTTCCTCAATCCGCTTAACCTTGGGACTTCCTGTCCTTGTTCTATCTTTGTGCGCAACCCTTGTTTTATAGTCATGCACTCTCTATTGTCCTGTCCTTAACCCATTCCCTATTATCCTATCGTTTATTGTTTTATCCCGGTTTACATTCCTTGTTCTAATTTTACTCATTGTGGACAATAACCACATGCTCTGCATACCTTGTTATCTCACATTCCTTATTCCACATGTCACCTCTTGAACCTATATAAGTAGGACATGCATGTACATATTTCCTCATTCTGGGTATCGACTAGGCTTAGGCCCTTCTACCTTCTTCCTCTCTGTTAAAGTCCTCGACTCGGGTCAGCATCACCAGCATCCTCCTGAGTACCTGTCTGTTTCAAATCGGTGGCATGCACGGCAAGTAGGGTGCAATGCATGAGTATATTGAAGCCAACGCCACTACTCTTGGCCTGCAGAACTTGGCCATAGTCTACCTGACCTTTCAACAGCACCCCTTGGCAGTACCAAAGTCCATCAGTACCCGAACCCTGACAGCAGTACAATCTATCAAATGCCTGCAGGCCTGACCTCAGGAGCCTGGCCTAAGGCCTCGGTGTCTTAGCTCAACATATGACAGGAAAGTTGGTTGATCGTTGGCCTATAGGGGCAAGTCTGTTGAGTTCTCCCAACTCCCGTTCCTCGGTCCTCCCTTCCATGGGTGTCTCTCTCGTCTAGAGGCCTTTATATACAAAAACCAAGCAATGATGCAAAACAATATGAGAGGTTGGTTATGTCAGTTGAATGACAAAGCATGAGAACAAAGTATACAAAAGAGAAAACTATGGAGAAACTCTGGAGAAATGGTATAGCATTGAGACTGCACGAATAGGGACTAGGTGTTATATCCATGATATAACTCTAACATCCCAGACATCCAGCATAGGGTGCTATGAAGAATCCCACCACAAACCAAGTCCAAACTCACCTCATCACTTCCAAGTCTGATGAGCAGTGACCACCTTGGACCTTGGACCTGTTGTGATATTTAGTATGCAATTTCTCTTATTTTTCTACATTTTCCCTATTTTTCTTTCATTACTACCATGTATCTTTGATATGCGTGTATGCTTGTCACTTGCATGTGACTTTGTCACAATGTGCCATAGGTTAGTTCATTGGTTAGTATATTTTTTCCCTCGTATTGCTGTATAAGTATTGTAGTTAGTTTTTTGTATAATTCTAGGTGGTTTCAGCCCCCCCACAACCACATTGATTGGCGTGCCAGTTTATTTTGTGATGCGACTCGAGTTTATGTTGCATATTTGTGTCCTGCTTTGATGGCCTTTGTTGGGTCATGATTTTATTCCCCTGCATTTGTGTTTTGCACTTACATCTTTGGTTCTCTTTTGCACTTTTCTCTTTTGCATGTGCGTTCTCTGGCGCTTAAAATAAGCGCCCATAACGACACACCATTCCACACCTTTGGGCCTTGTCTTTAGCATCTATATTGACAAGCCCCAAAGGTTAGTAGTTACTTTGTTATATACTTGTCTTTAGCATCTATATTGACAAGCCCCAAAGGCACTTGTTGCTCTGTGTGTCAGTTATCAGTCTTATTAGACCTTCCCTGCCATCAGCCTTTGTGCCTGTTGATATTGAGTCCCAGTTGTTGATTTATGTCACCGATTTTATTTTCTAACAGGACCTCTTTCCTTTCTTGTCAAACAATAGTCTTATTGTAACACCAGATGTAGATTTCTTTTGTAACCTATCCTCATTCATCTTATTGTTTCTTGGACATTCCTAATTAGTTAACAACAAGGACTGCATGTATAAATACCTCCAGACTTCTGTACTATACCTGAGTTCAAATATTGACTTAGTATTCCCACTCACCCTCTGAACTCTGAACTTCTACACCCCTGAATCTCCAAAATAAGGGACTGACGATTGAGGAGG
The DNA here is from genome assembly GCA_003314385.1 of Gomphus sp. MG54. NCBI lineage: Eukaryota > Fungi > Basidiomycota > Agaricomycetes > Gomphales > Gomphaceae > Gomphus > Gomphus sp. MG54. The sequence continues at coordinate 20,793 of QLPG01017611.1, read as the reverse complement.
GTGCAACATATAAGTTGAAGCCAAGTCCCTAAGACTTTGAACACATGACTTTGGACCAACTTACATCAGCTCGGACCTGACACAACCTCAAACTTAACACTAGGGGCTATGATAGAGGAAGACTAACCAAATAGGTAAGGATGATGAGTAACAACACAAAAAGACTAACAGAATAGGAAACAGGTCAAGTCATACCAAGAAAAGGGGAAATATATAAAAGGAACAATAAGGAAGTCTACCAATAAACATCTAACAACCTTGTCCACTACTCCTGAGAGGCCTTAGGATGAGTCAGGGGACTGAGTCTTCTGAGAGTATTTCCAGGTCACAGGAAACATATCTTCTGCAATTTCTCTAGTATCCAATCCAAAGATAGGGGTCTGGGAGTAGGAGGACTAATGGGTATACAGTCATGCACTCTCATCTTATAGTTAAGAGTGAGTCAAATGGAGTGGGCTGGGTAATCAGGATGGAATGGTGCCCTGAACTCTGCCTCCTATTCCACTTTACTCCTATCATGATATGCTGGTCTAGATGTCATTCCAAGAAATATATATGGTTTATGACTTTCTTGGAAATAGACTACATCCCCTATTGTATATGACTGAGTGTAGATTGGATGGGACTGTCAAGTCCACATACCGATGTTCCAGTTATTTGGCAGTGCCGACCAAGCAGCCATTCCACGTCCATGTACAAGTGTCCACGCCGCATGCACGACACTTGGTATGCCATTCTCGGCTTGGCATGTCCACCACACCATCTACCTGTTCCTTGATCTGTTTCACCTCGGGACTTCCTGTCCTTGTTCTATCTTTGTGCGCAGCCCTTGTTTTATAGTCATGCACTCCCTATTGTCCTATCCTTGACCCATTCCCTATTATCCTCTCATTTATTGTTTTATCCCGGTCTACATTCCTTGTTCTAAATTTACTCATTGTGGACAATAACCACATGCTCTGCATACCTTGTTGTCTCACATTCCTTATTCCACATGTCACCTCTTGAACCTATATAAGTAGGGCATGCATGTACATATTTCCTCATTCTGGGTATCGAGTAGGCTTAGGCCCTTCTACCTTCTTCTCCTCTGTTAAGTCCTCAACTCAGGCTGGCATCATCAGCATCCTCCCGAGTATCTATCTGTTGCAAATAGGTGGCATGCATGGCAAGTAGGGCGCAATGCACGAGTATGTTGAAGCCAATGCCACTACTCTTGGCCTGCAGGACTTGGCCATAGTCCACCCGACCTTTTGCCAACACCCCTCAGCAGTACCGAAGTCTGTCAGTACCCAAAGCTTGACAGTTGCTCACCGTTCCTCCTGTATATGATTCCTATACTTCTGTTCTCCAGACTTGAGACTCTTTATAGTATGCACCCACATCCTTGGCAGCACTTGTGTGTTGCTAGGTATGTCCTTTTCGTCAATTTCATTCCATGTATTCATTTCTTTGAGCTTATTCAGTTCATAATCTATAGCATCTTTCCATAGTCTTCCTTCTGGAGAGTTGATAACATTAGAGTATGCTCTAGGAATTTTTATTTCAGGTAATGTATCTTTATTTTTGACCTTGGTAATAAGTACTTTGTTGCTGACTTCTTTGCTAGCTTCTTGATCCTTGACATGCTCTGATTGCCTTGTTGGTTCTGTCTCCCATATCTCTGATCTCATCCTTCTGCCCCTAGCTTTGCTTTCATTGGTTTGCTGGTCTTTGCTGATCTTTGCTTCCTCCAGGGTTGAAAGCTCAATGAGATCATTTCCACTACCTTTGCTTCTATGTGCCTTGCCTTCAACAAAGATTACATTCTGAGACCTGTGTCTTTTCTCATCTGAATCTACCACCATATAAATCGAGTCTCCCTCATATCCTATTAGGTGGTACTCCTTTGCTTTGTTGTCAAGTTTGGACCTTGTATCATTGGAGACTTTGATGAAACACTTGGTGCTAATACTCAAAGGTGCCCTATCTCTGGTGCATGGCCAAAAACCTTCTCATATGGAGCAATGTTGTTGGGGAAGATGCTTGAAGGGAATCTGTTGCATATATAAACATGAGTCAAGATGGCTTCACTCCATAGGTCTTTTCCTAACTCTGAGTCCTTTATCGTTGACCTTGTGTCTTCCATAAGAGTCCTGTTTCACCTTTCAGCTTGTCCATTTAGCTCAGGGTTGTATGTAACCAAAGTTTTTATGATATTCCTCTCTCTTGGCAGTGTTTGATTAGTTCATTGTTCATAAACTCACCACCATTATCTGTCCTCAAGGTGTGAACATGTTTCTGAAACTTGACTTCTATTGCCTTGTCTAGGTTGATGATTGCCCTGACTGTTTCATCTTTGTTTTTTAGATTGGTTATGAATCCAAACCATAAAAAATTGTTGTTAATCACAAGACAAAATTTTTGCATTCATCTACTTGGCTTTGGAGTCCCCTGGACCTATCAGATCGGCTTGTAGTGTCACAAACAAGCATGTGTCTCATTCCTTGTGATTCTCAAAAGGTTTTTCATCCATTTTCCCAACTACACAGTCTTCACATATTCCTTCTAGGTGTGTGTCTGTGATGTCCATCCCTTTTACAACATTGGAGCTGACTAATCTTTTGAGTATAGTGTCACCAAGGTGCCCTAGTCATTGGTGCCATATAGGTAAGTTAGTTGCTGATGTATCTCTCTTGACTGCAGCCATGACTTTCTCATGCGATGGTATGATCTTCATCTTCACCTCATATAACTCTCCACCTAGTGATGCCTCAGTATAGATATTGTTGTTTTTCATGATGCATACAGATCCTCCTGTGATGCGACTTTCAAATTCTTTTTGGTCCAGAACTTTAAGGGACAGGATCTTTCCATCTGCACCAGGAACATGCATAACTTGTGTGAGTTGGATCCTTGTGACTTTTCCTCTGTATTCAACATTGGTGATTATGTGTCCTTCACCTACTCCCTCAACTGTGTTGTTTCCAAATGTTTTTAATAGTGCATCTCTTGTCATACTTGTTGTGATATTTAGTATATCATTTTTCTTATTTTTCTACATCCTCCTCGGTTTCCAATCATTTCTACCACGTATCCTTGATACGCACGTAGTCTTGTCACTTGCATGTGACTTTCGTCACAACACATCATAGGTAAAGTCATTCATTAGTATAGTTTTCCCGTTTCAACTTTGTATAAGTATTTCAGTTAGTCTTTTTGTTAAGTCCGCGTGTCAGGCGCTTAGTTAGCACTTCCGAGGGGGTTTTCCGAGCTAGTGCGAGGGTCCGTAACGGGGCCGAAGGCCGAGGTCGGGGCCGAGCGGATTACGGACGGAGACGGAGGTGCCGGAAGTTCGGGGTAGGTCACGGAATAGGTCGATCCGGTCACTGGGTGTTTGAAGTCGAAGGGACTTGGCTTCAACTTATGTGTTGCGCCCTCCTCGATCGTCTGTCCCTAATTTCGGAAAGGCGGCGGGAGTTTACCGGAAATGAATCGGAAACTGGGGGGAACTAATTCGATATTCGTACTAGCGAACAGTCCAGTCGACTGCGAGACTATATACATGTAACGTTCTTTGTACTATCTTTAGCCGGTCATAAAACAAGGAGAAAGATAGTACAAGGGTGTCAATATAAGGAGAACAAGGGAGTGAGGTACGCGATGATCCTGCGCGTCGGTTATCGATCGTGTCGGAACCTTGACTTTCGGAGTATTCGGAGGTTCGGATTCGGGCTACGGGGGGTTCGGAAGCGGGGGGTCTCGGAAAGTATTTCGGATGTTCGGAAGTCGGTTGTTCGGGCTCTGGTCGATCGGAAAGGTCTCGGAAACGGTGTGGGTGGTTGTGGGGGTTACTGTGGGTTTGTTTGAGGGTATGGGCTATAACACTTTTGAATAAATCAGGTGGTTTCAGCCCCCCCACAATCACATTGATTGGCGTGCCGGTTTGTTTTGTGGCGTAACTCGAGTTTATGTCACGTATTGTGTCCTGCATTTGATGGCCTTTGGGCCTGTTGATATTGAGTCCTAGTTGTTGATTTATGTCACCAATTTTATTTTCTAACAATACTTGGTGTAAGAGGTAAAGTCCTCATAATTTAGACTGATATGGACTGTTGCAGCAGAATCAATGTACAATACATCTGGCTGTTGTTTGGAACCATATGCCCATATGATAGGTGAGTCAGTAACTGTCTTCACAGTATTAGTAATTCTCAAATCCTTTTTCCCTTTAACCATTCAGGATACTGACCCTCCTGACTGCCCCCTTTAGCCCAGCATCTGCTCTTGGTATATCCCAATCTGTTGCAATTATTGCACTTTAGACTTGATTTTCCTCCTGTCTGAAACACTACATTTGGGTCTATGCCACTCATGGTATGTCATTGTCTCCTGCTCAATTCAGTATTGAGATGGGATATCACTATCTTTGGATCCAGTACTCCCTCTAGAGTTCCTATTACTGGGTCCTAAGAGGATGTTGCATTGACAGTGTTAAGATTCCTGCAAATTGGTCATTTGGGTATGTGCACTCCTAGTCCTTATTAAATCCACATGTCAGCACTTAGCTAGAGGCTTCTGGAAGGGTTTCTGGAAGGTTGTGGGTTTACAATCGGAATCAGAATGGGGACAGAAAGATGGAAGCACCGGGGGTCTTAGGGCTGTTCACGGTATAGGGTGGTATTGTCAAGTCCATGTACCGAGACCCATCCGCCGGCAGTACCGACCGAGCAATCATCCTATATCCACGACCAAGTGCCCACGTCGCATGCATAACACTTGGTGCACCAGTCTCGGCTCGGCACATCCGTCATCTACACTCCTCGGTCCGTTTCACCTCGGGACTTCCTGTCCTTGTATTATCCTCAGACACAACCCCATTGTTTTATACTCGGCCACTCCCTATTGTCCCATCTTGAGTCACGATTCTATTATCTTGTCTTTATTGTTCTATCCCCGCTTTGCATTCCTTGTTCTAATTTTATTCGTTGTGGACAATAACCACATGCTCTGCATACCTTGTTGTCCCACATTCCTTATTCCACATGTCGCTTCTTAACCTATATAAGTAGGACATACATGTACATACTCCCTCATTCTGGGTATCAACAAGGCTTAGGCCCTTCTACCTTCTTCTCCTCTGTTAAGTCCTTGACTTGGGCCGGCATCCTTAGCATCCCCCCAAGTATCTGTCTGTTGCAAATACAGTGGCACGCACGGCAAGTAGGGCGCAACACATGAGTACGTTGAAGCCAACGCCACTACTCTTGGCCTGCAGGACTTGGCCATAGTCCACCCGACCTTTTGCCAACACCCCTCGGCAGTACCGAAGTCCGTCAGTACCCGACACTTGACAGGTATGAGTGGTTCGAGGTTACAGGGACTTGGCTTCAACTTATGTGTTGCACCCTCCTCGATCGTCTTTCCCTAATTTCAGAAAATTGGAAAGTTTACTGGAACTGAATCGGAAAATATGATACAGAATTAAGTCGATATTTATACTGGTGAATAGTCCAGTCGACTGGTGACTTATATACATGTATCTAGTCTTTGTACTATCTTTTCCCAAGTAAAGACAAGGGGGGAAAGAGAATACAAGGGGAAATATAGAACAAAAAACAAGGGAGTGGGGTACATGATGATCCTGCATGTCGTTTATCAAAGGAGTGGAACCTTGGCTTTGGAATCTTCAGAGGTTCAGAAACACAGAACCTCGGATTGATGCATCAGAATCCGGAAAGCAGTTATTCAGGCTTTGAGCAGTCAGAAAGGTCCCAGGAATGGTGTGGGTGGTTGTGGGTTTAATGTGGGTTTATTTGGTGGCATGGGCCATAACAGTCCTCTACAAGCTTCTCTCAACCTCTGGAGCCTGCTAGATGAGCAGGTAAGGTCTCTGATCTGCCTTCTGTGTATCGTTTTACATGCAGCCATGACTGGGCCAGATTCTAGGTGATAGAATCAGTGTGTGCATATCTGCCTAATAATCCATCCCAAGTATTTTTTTTGCTGATGAGCAATCTAGTCCTGCCTGGACATTTGGAGTGATATTTATTAGAATGGTAGAGAGTGCTTGTGTGTCAGCTTCCTGTCAAGCATTGGATACTAATGGACTTCGGTACTGCCAAGGGGTGTTGTCAAAAGGTCGGGTGGACTATGGCCAAGTCCTGCAGGCCAAGAGTAGTGGCATTGGCTTCAACGTACTCGTGCGTTGCGCCCTACTTGCCGTGCATGCCACTGTATTTGCAACAGACAGGTACTTGGGGGGATGCTGAGGATGCTGGCCCGAGTTGAGGACTTAACAGAAGAGAAGAAGGTAGAAGGGCCTAAGCCTAGTTGATACCCAGAATGAGGAAGTATGTACATCCATGTCCTACTTATATAGGTTAAGAAGCGACATGTGGAATAAGGAATGTGGGACAATAAGGTATGCAGGAGGGCTCCTTGAACTACGACCACCACCATCGCCAGGGTGCTTAAGAACTTACCCTATATTCGAGCACTCAACGTGTTTGAACCACACACTCCATCCATTCACTGACATCTCGAACTGGTACCCATCCAGTCTGAGTGTGCTCAGGGTGATTTCGATGGCTCCCACAGTCCAACCACCGCCGCCACTGCCTGTTGAACTCCCAGGACAGCCTATTGTAGCATCATTAGCTACCATACTTGAAAAAACTTAGTACTCTGATATACGGAATCACCCTCCCTAAGACCAAAACTGCTAAAACTGTAACAATCACTCTTGATGCCCTGCACCAAAGCCACGACCTCATTTCCACAGCCCGATCGACACTCATAGATTCACATGACCTACAATTAACCCAAGTATATAAGCATCTGGATGCTATCTCCACCCACTTAGGCCTTCCAAACACCATGCAACCCACTGGGAAACCCACCTATGCAGCCGTGCTTACCTCACCCACTCTGCCAGCCCAACAGTCAACTCCTGATCCTAAAACACCATTCCGCAATATGTGATTCAACCTCACACTTGCGCAATCTGATTGCAACAATCCAGTGCTCTCAGGCCTGTCTGATGAGGAGCTAGGAGAGGAATTTTCCAGAGCCATTGAAGATGCCGAGTGCTGGTTTGAAACAAAATCATACACACCGGATGCAGATGGGAATGAGGACACAGAGAACATCCCACTGCGAATCCGTACTGCAGGTCGACACCGGAGTGGGGATTTTTGGCTCACTACTTGCAGTGAAGCTGAACATGTAAAATTCTAGACACAAGAGTAGTTCAGACTTCCGCTCTAAAGTCTCATATATTCATAGTAAATACCTAGACACAAGAGTAGCTATGGAATAACAGTAAGTTTGGATGAAGTTAAATATATGAAGAAGTACTTACTTCAGACTTCCGCTCTAAAGTCTGAAGTAGTGCTATCTGAATGGCTCGTACTTATAAGAAGTGAAACAAAAAGAAAGAAACAAAAGGCAATGTGACAATGAAAGATAAACAATGGAAAGTCTACAATGCCACTTGCAGTTAATGGAACAAAGGAAAGAATGGTGATTGTCCACCGTGCCACACTTGGATAATTGAAACAAGAAAGGAAGGTCTGGACTGACTGTGAAAATCTCAACACTCCCCCTCAGACCAGACCATCTACTCCATTCCCAATAGTCCGACACATCTATCATACTCAAAGTGATTCAGAGCCTTTGTAAGAACATCTGCTCCATTCTGAATCCCAGGGATGTGCGAAGTGCGTATTTGCTTGGATCAGATGAGATCGCGTATGAAATGCCAGCGAATGTCAATATGTTTGGACCTGCTGTGAAACACCGGGTTATCTGATAAGGCAACTGCACCAGTGTTATCTGAAAGAATCAGAGTCAGGTCATTGATTGATATGAGTAGTTCTTCGCTCAGCTGTCTAAGCCATATGGCCTCTTGGCATGCTGCTCCGAGTGCGTAGTATTCAGCTTCAGTGGTGGAGAGAGCCACTGAAGTCTGCTTTTTTGATTTCCAAGCAACGGGTCCTCCAGCGAGCATGAACGAGTATCCTCCTGTCGATTTTCGATCGCGCCAGTCCTCAGTGTAGTTCACATCACAGTAACCCCACAATGTCATGTGGTCTTGTTCCATGACTCCCGCCTTTGGTTCTCACCAATACACAACACTGTTCCTTTGAGATATCGCAAGACTCTCTTCCCGGCATTCCAATCATGTTGGGTAGGACTTTTGTTGGATTGCGATAGGTACTGGGTATTGTACGTGATGTCGGGTCACGTACACATTGCTGCGTAAGTGAGAGATCCGGTCAAAGCTTGATATTCTCTGACATTGTTGTAAGGTGCTTTGTCAATCGCGTGAAGATGAGAGTCTTTATCAACAGGGGTCACAACAGGATTGGACCCAGACATGCCAAATTTCTCAAGAAGGCCGTTGATGTATTCTGATTGCGAGAGTTTTAGCGTCCCAAGGTGAGTATCCCTAGTCACTAGGTTCCCCAGTACTTTGAAAGGTTTTGATGTGTCCTTCTCTTTGATTTTATAGAATTTTTGAATTCCTGCTTTTAATCTGGACTCCTCCCCCTCGCTTGAGCAGATCCCAGTCACATCATCTACGTGAGTGTCAATTGCCATAAATTTGTTCTTGGAAGCACTTATAAACACCCCTGTGTCACTGCCCAAAGGAGTAAACCCCAGTGATTGTAATTTTCCTTCGAATTCCTCTCTCCAAGCATGGGCTGCTTCTGGTAGGCTATACAACGCCTTGTTTAGCTTCCTCACTTTTCCTGGTTTCTGGTACCCTTCTGGCAATCGTATGTATATGTCATGGTTAATAGTGCTATGAAGGAAAGCTGAGTCGACATCCCAGGCAAACACACGCAAATTCTTGAGGGTCACAAGTGCAAGTAGTATTTGCAGCGATGATATTCGTGAGACAAGTGCGAATGTGTCACTTAAGGCAATGTTTGTTGTTTGCTGATCTCCCCTGACCACCCATCTTGAACGGAATCTCAGACCTCCATCCTTGAGGTTTTTGACAGTATTGACCCACATTCCTGGTAAGATCTCTATACCATCAGGTACGTCCTTTTCATCAATCTCGGTCCATGTGTTCATCTCTCTGAGTTTTGATAGCTCGTAGTCCATGGCTTCACTCCAAGACTTCTCCTCTGGTAGACGCAGGGCTTCCTTGTGTGAGTGCGGTATTTTTATGTTCTTTGAGTCGCTTTCAGTGGAAACCTTCGTCATTAATATCCGGTCAGTACCCCCCTGATTTCTTATACGCTCTGACCTCCTCAATGCCTCTGGCCCCCAGACTTCCTCTGACGTTTTTCTTTTCTTTACTCTATCTTCATCGGCTCCTTGAATTTCTTCGGCAGTTCCTTCTTTCACAGACTCGTTCTTTTCCTTGACAATGCTTGTTTCTGGGAATACCAACCCCCGGTCACCTTGATCTCCTATGTGACACCTATGGTACGTTCCTTCTGAAAAAATTGCATTTCGTGATCTTAGCTTCTTCTTGTCCTTGTCGACTACAATATAGATTGATTCTCCTTCAAATCCTAATAAGCGGCACTCCTTCGCCTTATCTTCCAGTTTGGTGCGTGTTTCATCTGGTACCTTGACAAAACATTTAGATCCAAAAACTCTCAGATGGCTTATGGATGGTGCCTCTCCGAAGACCTTTTCAAATGGGGTAATGTTGCCAGGTAGGATACTGGTTGGACATCTATTCTGGATATAGACTTGGGTGGAGATTGCTTCTCCCCAAAGATCATTCCCAAGCTGTGAGTCTTTTAGCATAGTCCTTGCGCCTTCAATGATTCTCGGTTTCTTCTTTCTGCTCTCCCATTCAATTCTGGTGTATGAGGAATGGATGTGACCAAGCAGATCCCTCTGTCCCGGCAATGGGATTTCAGTGCATCGTTTATGAACTCCCCTCCATTGTCTGTTTTGAAGGTATGAATACGTGTCTGAAACTTTGCTTCAATGGACTTATCCAAGTCAATCATTACTTTAGCTGCATCGCTCTTGTGTTTTAGATTGAATGCGAAACCAAAACTGGAGTAGTCATCGCTGATTATCAAGGAGAACCGAGCATGCGTCCATCGAGCTTCGGGTGTCATAGGGCCAACAAGGTTAGCATGAATGGTCCCAAATAGGCGAGTGTCCTGTTCTTCTCTGTTCACAAATGGTTTTTCATCCATCTTCCCATATATGCAGTCTTCGCAGACTCTGAGTAACTCGTCGTTTGTGACATCCAATCCTTTGATGATCTTGCTCTTGACCATCTGTTTGAGCATGGTATCCCCTAGGTGGCCCAACCTTCGATGCCACATGTATAAGTCGGTTGCATCGCCATCTCTCTTTACTGCAGCCATGATTGTATTCTCAGGAAGCACGATCTTCATGGTAAGTTCATATAATTCTCCACCGAGTGATGCTTCTGCATAAGTTTCCCCGCCTTTTGTGATACACGCTGATCCACTAACTATGTGGGTTTCAAATCCTCTTTTGTCTAGGACCTTTAAGGAAAGGATCTTGCCATTGGCGCTTGGTACATGCATAACCTGGGTAAGTCGTATCCTAGTTGTCGTTCCTTGATATTTGACATCGGCTGTGATATCACCTTCACCTATAGCTTGAACTTCGTTCTTGCCAAATGCATTAATGACTCGGCTGGTGTCGTATTTCTGATAGGTGGTGAAGTCTTCTTTGTTAGGACTGACGTGAACAGTGGCTGCAGAGTCGACGATCCAAACATCAGGTTTTCCGTTTTGACCGTACGCCCATACAATTGGTGTGTCAGAGACTGTTTTGACTGTATTAGATATCTTCTGATCCCTTTTTACTTTGTACCAGTCTGGAAATTGTCCTTCCTGACCGCCTCCCTTTGCCCAGCACTTAGGTTTGATATGTCCGCTTTTTCCACAATTGTCGCACTTCAATGATGACCTCCCGCTAGCTTGGAATACTACATTGGAATCCTTATTGGTTTGACTGTATCCCTGTCTCCTGCTCCACTCGGCTTGTAGTCTGGACATAATTGCTGCAGGATCTAAGACTCCAACCAGAGAGCCCAGAACTGGATCCCATGAGGGAGATGGCATCGATAAGGTAATGATACCAGCAAATCGGGAATCTGGTATGTGTATTCCTAGTCCTCCACAGTGCTCTCTCAACCGCTAAAGCTCTGCTAGGTGTACAGGCAAAGATTCTGCTCCTCCTTCTAGGAATTTCTTTGAGAAGAGTCTGTTTTTGGCGAGGTTTTGAGCAATTGGGTCTGCTTGTGCATATCTTTGCAACAGGCTGTCCCAAGCCTTTTTTGATGAATCACAATCTAGGCCTGCCTGCACATTTGGAATGATATTCAAAAGGATTGTTGAGAGGGCTTGAGCATCTATTTCCTCCCATTCAGCTAGCTTATCAGCGTCGGTATTTTTAGGCTTGGCTTTAGTTCCTGACATATATGGCCATAGTTTTGCCCCCTTCAGGTAAGCCACCATTCGTGTTTTCCAAAAATTCCAGTTGGAACCATTTTCATCCAACCGTTCAGTTTCATCATAACGGAGTACCTTGAAGGAATCGGGCATCTTTATGAAGAGTACAAGTTTCGGTGTCAAGTTTGAGGTAAGTTTCTGTTATTTGTTTAGTTAAGGCTGGGGCCCATAACCTGTAAAATTCTAGACACAAGAGTAGTTCAGACTTCCGCTCTAAAGTCTCATATATTCATAGTAAATACCTAGACACAAGAGTAGCTATGGAATAACAGTAAGTTTGGATGAAGTTAAATATATGAAGAAGTACTTACTTCAGACTTCCGCTTTAAAGTCTGAAGTAGTGCTATCTGAATGGCTCGTACTTATAAGAAGTGAAACAAAAAGAAAGAAACAAAAGGCAATGTGACAATGAAAGATAAACAATGGAAAGTCTACAATGCCACTTGCAGTTAATGGAACAAAGGAAAGAATGGTGATTGTCCACCGTGCCACACTTGGATAATTGAAACAAGAAAGGAAGGTCTGGACTGACTGTGAAAATCTCAACAGAACAAATATATCTTGCCTCTACAGCACACCGCTGACTCCCTAAACTCTCTGATCAGCTCTCTGTTGCCCAAAAGACTTTCCCAGTCATCGTTCATGATATCCCTACTACATTTGACACTTTACGAGACAGCTGCGATGTTATCTCTCTCATTAACCAGAACGACCACATCATCACCCACCCCTCGACACTCCAACAGATTGAACTCCTCTCTTGCCCACAGAAAAACCAGCAAACTAAAACACACATGTCTATAGTTCTCTTCTTTACAGATGCTCAAGTTCCCAATAGCTGCATCAGCCACCACATTACATTCCGGGGTCACCTCCACCCAAAAACCAAATTCTTACGTCGCCCACCACAATGCTATAATTGTCATCGATTTGGCCACTTTGCACGGCTCTGCAAGAGTACAACATCTTGTGGACAATGCTCAGGCAAACATATAACACGAGATTGCCTTTGCCCCAATGAAGAAAAATGCAACAAACCCATATTGTATCAACACATCACACTGAGATGTGCCATCTGCTCAGGATCTCATGCAGCAACAAGCCAGGAATGTCCAATGTGCAAAGCAGCCCTGGACCGCCATGCGCGCAAACTTGCTGAGGAAGGTCCCCTTTTTGAGGCCTAATCCAGCCAATGACAGACTCTAAACTAGCTCTACCTGACCACTGCTTGACACCCTAATCCCTGAAGCGTGACGTTTCTGCAAAACACTTTGACCAAAATACCCTTCGCACTGCCAATCCTGGCCCACCCTTTTGGACTGGACATGAGCCATCTCTGATGTTCTGGCAACTTGCTGGCACACCACAGAAATGAATGGGGTCTCGTTTTCCCCTACACTCACAAAACCCAGTTGTCATATCTCCTCATATCACGTATTCTATCTGCTACAGTTCCTAGTAGATAACTATCCCTCACGCAGTACTATTGTTTTTGTAGCTAGAGTGCACCATCAGCGCTTGCGCTTCGAGCACTATAATTGAATCTCTCTCTCTCTCTCTCTCTCTCTCTCTAAGGTATGCAGAGCATGTGGTTATTGTCCACAACGAATAAAATTAGAATAAAGAAAATAAAAGATAGGATAATAGGAATGTGTGCAAGGATAGGACAATAGGAGGTGCCAGACTATAAGACAAGGCTTGTAACCAAGGATAGTACAAGGGCAGGAAGTCCCGAGGTGAGAAGGGTCGAGGGGTGGGGACAGGGAGTGTGGATGGTGGATGTGCCAAGCTGAAACCGGCATACCAAGTGTTATGTATGCAATGTGGGTACTTGGTCGTGGATATGGGGTGATTGCTCGGTCGGCATTGCCGAATAGACATGTCTCGGTATGGTACTTGACACTTCCTCCTATTTTTTAAGTTTATCCACATCTGTGATCACAGGTCTAGTTTAGTTTCAGACTGTCAGGCTCCAGGAATGCCGAGGAGTGGCCAAGTCCTGCAGGCTAGAAGTAGTGGAATGGCTTCAACGTGCTCGTGTGTTGCACCCTACTTCCCATGCATGCCACCGATTTGGGACAGAGGGATACCTGGGAGAGTGCCGAGAGTGTCGGCCCAGGTAAAGGACTTGGGACAGGGGAGGGGAGGACAAGAAGGCAAAAACCTAGTTGATTTCCAGAACAAAGAACCATCTACATACATTGGCTACTTATATAGGCTAATAAGTGAGATGTGAAACAGAGTGGCACAAGGAATGGAGAACAATAAGGTATGAAGAATCATGTGGAGGTATTGTCCACAATGACCAAGAATAGAACAAGGAATGTGGATGATAATAGAATAATGAAATATGACCAAGAACAAAAGAGTGAGTGAAAATAGAACAATGGAGAGTGGCCTGAACATAAAACAATAGTGCCACTGCCGCGTGGCAACAAAGAGTGAATGTCCCAAGGGTAAACAGGCAAGGGAAAGGACAGGGAATAATAAAGAATAGGAGGGTGGGGTAGGGATGATGAACCAAATGATGAACCGTATGTACCGAGCCGAGGCCACACACTGGTGAGGGATGATATGGGTAAGGGTTGGTTGGTTGGTACTGCCAAGTAAATCAGAGCATGGTATTGTGGGCTTTACACAGACACATACAGCCATAGTTTCAATCCTTTTAGGCAAGGAACCATTCATATCTTCCAAAAATTTCAATTGGAGCTGTTTTCATCTAAACACTCCAACTCATCATATCTGACAACTTTAAATCTGTTGGTCATCTTTGTATATCAGGTTCAAGGCATATTGGGTTCAAGGTATGTCAAGTTTGTCTTTTTAGTTGTAGGTGGGGCCCATCACTTGTGAAAAGGCTAAACACAAGTTTCAGTCTTTGTCTCAAAGTACTAAAGTATATTTGAAGAAGTTACTACCTAAACACAAGTCTGTTATATGAAATGTAAGTCTTAATAATGATATGACATATGTGGTTTAGTACTCACTTCAGTCTTTGTCTCAAAGTACTGAAGTGATTAGCTATCCCAAGAGTCTACTGATATTAAAAATAGACAATAGACAAATAGATAATAAGAATGATGAACAATAGAAAGGAAGAATAAACATGAAAGACAATAAGCAGTAAAGTCCAGTATAGAGAGATAATGAAAAAGAATAATCGAAAAGAATAATTGAAAAGAACAATGCTCTTGTCAAGCTTCGGGTACTGACAAACTTCAGGACTGCTGAAAAGGTGTCGGGTAGACAACGGCCAAGTCCTGCAGGCCAAGAGTAGTGGTGTTGGCTTCAACATACTTGTGCGTTGTGCCCTACCCACCATGTATGCCACCAATTTGCCACAGACAGGATACTTGGGAGGATGCCAATGATGCCGGCCCAAGTCAAGGACTTAACAGAGGGGAAGAAGGTAGAAGGGCCTGAGCATAGTCGATACCCAGAATGAGGAAATATGTACATGCATGCCCTACTTATATAGGTTTAAGAAGCGACATGTGGAATAAGGAATGTGAGACAACAAGGTATGCAGAGCATGTGGTTATTGTCAACAACAAGTAAAATTAGAATGAAGGAATGTAAAACAGGGATAGAACAATAAAGGATAGAATAATAGAAATGTGGCCAAGGATAGGACAATAGGAAGTGACCGACTATAAAACAATGTAGCCATGGCTGAGGATAATACAAGGACAGGAGGTCCCGAGGTAAGGTGGGTCGAGGATTATGGAATGAATGGTGCAGGATTAATGGATGGTGAGTGAGGTAGAGTATGTGAAGGGTGAGGATAAGGAGTGTGGGTTGTGGATGTGCCAAGCCGAGACCGGCATACCAAGTGATATGCATGTGGCATGGACACTTGGACGTTGACATAGGATGACTGCTCGGTTGGCACTGCCAAATTAACAGGTCTTGGTACATGTACTTGACAGCTCTACACCTATGGCCACTTGTTGTAGTAAGTGCTTGGCCAAATATTCATATAATATTAACAATTCTGACTTAGTCTTTTGCATGTTTCTGACTCTCCAAAATTAGGGACAGACAACCAAGGAGGGTGCAACACATAAGTTGAAGCTAAATCCCTCCAACCTTGAACACTTGCACAACTAATCATCTATGTCTCCATCATAAGTCGGCTACCAGCCTAAGTCCTGGCACTTCATCATCCACCTTCCATCCCTTCCATCCTACAACTATCTGACCCATCAACCTTCAACCCCCTTCATCCTCAGAACCTTCTGCCTTCTGCAGAACCCCTTTGGAAACCTACAGAAACCTTTGGTATCTGATATTAAGTACCTGAGACATGGATTTAACACGTGTACAGTGTGTCCATGTGGATGGATTAGATAAATAGTAGGTGGATAACATTTGGGATCAAGAGTGATTAGGAAGTTTTAGGCCCAGGGCCCATAACCTGTTAAGTGCAGTAGAGTAAAGGAATGATGTGTTGAAAAACTCAAGCTGTTAAGTCTCGGTAAAGCTGATATTGCAGATGGGATTTGGTCAAGTCCTGCAGACCATTCAAGGTGGCTTGGCTTCAACATGCTCTTGCATTGTGCCCTGCTCTTCTGTGCATACCACTAATTTAGACTAAAGAAAGACCCGGGAGGGTGCTGAGAGTGTTGGCCTAAGTAAAGGACTTTAGACTAAAGAGGGGGAGATGAGAGGAGATAAACGAAGGCTGATATTCAGAGTGAGGAACTATCTACATACATTTGCTACTTATATAGGTTAAGAAGTGAGATGTGGAATAAGGAATGAAAAACAATAAGGTATGTGGGGCATGTGGAGGTATGGTCCACAATGATCAAGAATAGAATAAGGAATGTGGACAAGAATAGAACAATGAAAATAAGATAATAGAAATGTGGCCAAAAATAGGATAGAGAGTGACCGAATATAACAATAGGGTCATGGCCAAAAATAAAACAATGGCAAAATATCCCAAAGTAGAACAGGTCAAGAAATAAGGAGTGGACAGGGTGGGATTAGTGGATAATGAGTGGGGAAGAGTGGATGAGGGATGTTATGAACCAACTCTGACCACTCCCCGAAACAGACTTTCTGTGACCCAATCAGAAAACCATGACTTCTGATCCTGACACTTTCGGCAACTCTAGAAATCAAGGTTCCACATGTAAACAAACTTAAGATCGACGCATACCTTGCCCCTTGTTTTTGCCCCCTATTAGCCCCCTTGTATTTTTCCCATCCCCTTGTCTTTACTTGGCACAAGATAGTACAAGGATAGATACATGTATATAAGACACTAGTTGACTGAACTATTCGCCAGTACAAATATCGAATTAGTTCTGCATCATAGTTCTGATTCAGTTCCGGTAACTTTCCAATTTTCTGAAATTAGGGACAGACGATCGAGGAGGGTGCAACACATAAGTTGAAGCCAGTCCCTGCGACCTCGTACCACTCAAACAACTAGTCAATCTACCTAAATACCGTGAATAGTCTGAAGCCCCGGTGCTTCTGTCCTTCCACACTTCCATCCAAACCAAACCTCCGATTTCCGAACACTCTGGAAACAAGGACTTCTGGATCTGTCCTCGGTGACTGTATATATGCATCCCGGTTCCCTCAGTTCTTGTTCCTTTACATGTGAGTCTCTTCCCCTATGTTCCTTCTATCCCCTCCTATCTGTTTTCCCTTCGTCTCCTTCTGTATTCCATACATTTCGGCTCCTCTGGCCCCTGCATCTCCTGATCATCCGGGCGCTTAGCATCTAAGTCGCCGCCTGTTTGAGTCCCTCTCACGGTAACTACTAGTAAGTCCGTGTTCTTGTACTACTTTCCACTGCATGCTCACTATCCTATTGGGATCCTTGGAAATAATCCTGGAAGCACCAGGTAAGTGCCTAATATGAGTTCTTAACAAGGGATAAGGATGGGGAATGTAAATGGTGAATGTGCCAAGCCAAGACTGATGTACTAAGTGACATATGTGTGGATTGGTGTCAGGAACCGTATGCCAGCAAGCCGACTATTCAATTCAGCCCACTCAGCCCAACTCCGCTCTCGCTCGCTATTCAACATTACACCCTCAGCCCACAGACTATATGCACCTCGTGTATCCATCTTGGCATCACGTGCTCCTGTCAAATCACTCCACTCATTTATGTCACATTCCACATGCTTGCTTTTCCATTCCAAACTCATTTACATTTAATATCTTTCATTACATTTCATATCATTTTCATCTGTTCACAATTCCGTTCACTCCTTTATCTCTGAATCTGCTATTACGTCCTTAGGGTAACTTCGTTGGGAATCTGAGTGACACATCACTCAACAATGTCACGGAGGAGATCATTATTGGGACGTAGTATTTCTGTTTCTCGCTTTTCACGTTCCTCAGCTTTCTCATTCTATTATAGGAATCTATTCGACTCCTAATAGATGTCAAGTACATGTACCGAGACCCATCCGCCAGCAGTGCCGACCGAGCAATCATCCCATATCCACGACCAAGTGCCCGTGTCGCCTGCATAACACTTGGTGCACCAGTCCCGGCTCGGCACATCTGCCATCCACACTCCTCGGTCCGTTTCACCTGTAGGGCGTAACGCATGAGTACGTTGAATCCAACACCACTACTCTTGGCCTGCAGGACTTGGCCATAGTCCGCCCGACCTTTTGACAACACCCCTCGGCAGTACCAAAGTCCGTCAGTACCCGACGCTTGACAGTATACCCAGAATCAAACTACTTTCCATGCACTCACGGTTTATGAATATGGTCTTCCAAGACACCCTTTTAATGACCTTTCTATCTTCTTGTTCAGAACCAGGGTCTCCCGGTGGCCCTTCTAACTGTTTTGAATCAGGAACTGTTCATAGCTTCACCGGATCGTCTTACTTCTAGGAGGTTGTCCAACAAGACAGATCCACGCCATGGCATTTCCAACCCAATACCAGTATAGATTCACAGACCACCCAGTTCAGAAGAACTTCAGTTTTTTCCGGCCGACTGGAAGGCAACGCCCCACCCTCAGCAATCTGTCCGACATGCCTGATCAATCAGCATCAGTTTACAGACCATATTGAAAATTCGTTTATGATTATGACCCTTTTCTGATCTAGTATTTCTTGCTAACAAAGCACAGATACACTTACTACATTTTCCATCCGGACAATCAGTCCACCCATCCGTCCATCGTATACTAGATCCGTCGGTCAGCAATATTCGGGCACAACTCGCTCACCCGCTATAATCCGTTGATTAACAGGGTATTAGGCAGTATTATAATCCGTCAAGCTACTAATGTTTTTAGGTGCATCCCGATGGCCTCGGTCCAGGCGGCATTTGCCACTGTTCCAAAAGCCTCACCCAGGATCCTGTTCCGTCGCTGGAAGCTTCGCCAATAGCCCTAGTCAATGCAACTGCCCTGTGCATGCTTGTATACCAGGATGGCTGGCAAGTTTTTCGGCAGGGACCTCTCGGTCAGCGTTGTCATTCAGCACGTTCGGCCAAGGTCTCACCCATCCGTCCCCATCTGTTCCCGGCCTTTCACCCCGTATATGCATGTCATATGCATTTTTAACCCTCCTCTATTCTTCTTGGCTAGAGGCCGACACATTTAGTAGACGGTGGGACATCTACCTAAAAGGGGGGGGTGGCAACCAGCTAGAAACCTTTCAAACTGCGCAAACTCCCCTCCCGAGGACGTCCTTCTCCCGAAAACCTCCCCATTTTTTTACCCTCCATTCCATCCATCACCTTCTGTCCTGTTCTCCACTCCCTCCATTCCATCCCATCACCCATCACGTCCCCCTCTTCCCTGATCCTTCAACTACTCCGCTTATGACCCTACAACCACCTTAATCCCGAAAGAAATATTTTCTCATTCCACCTCCAACCTCCAATCCCTCCTTCACCCGTCCCAGTCCATCCGCCACCTCTCCTCCCATCAATATAATACAGCTGAGATGCCAAACACCTCGGCACCTCTGACTTATTGTATTTCTCTTTCCCTCTATTTCTTTTAGTTTTCTATCTTCAAAAAATCAAAAATTAAAAATTATACAATTTATTATCTTTCCCCTAATCTACTATTTCCACATATTCATCCTCATTCCTCTCCTCCTCCTCCTTCCTCCCTTTCTCTTCCATCTCCTCCTCCTCTCGCAATACATTCCTCAATTCTTCCCGCAGTTTCAGGTCTCCCAAATAACCCGAATTGCCCTCGAGAAGAACTAACATCACATTCCCCATACTCTGAATCCTTCTACACATCTCCCCAAGCTTCCACTCTATCCGTTCCCCCCTTTCTGACCTCCCCATCTTCTTCGTCTGTTTTTTCCCCAACCCCCCAGCCATCGGCACCTCCATGGTAGCCTCGCCGATAGTTTTCTGGGAGCAGGCCCCCCTCATGCTCTCCCTCGGGGTTTCCACCCCCACACCAGCTTCTCCACTCATCGGGTGGGACACCTTCGCACCCTCTTCTGGGTTCACTGGGCAGACTTCGCCCCAGGTCAACTTATTCATCTGCTAAAAAAAGAAAATATACATCAGTAATTGGGAGAGAAGGCTATATCATCACTCACCTGTGACCCCCTTCCCCATCCTCGCAGACTAGGCCCCGTACTGAGGCCTGCCTCCATACTCGTACCCCACTTCTGTTTATTAATATTCAGGACTCCCCAAGGCCCAGGGGTTTCTCCCCACCCCTCCATCGTGGCCCATTGATCCATGGCCTCTCGGCCATCCTCCGAGTTGTCTGGGGTATCCTAGCTCACCGCCACTAGTCTCCCGACCACAAAATCTCCGCCAAAGTCTACTACCCCTCCCGCAGTATGCTCACAAACACTCGATGTTTCCTTGGGCATCTGCCCCGCATTGGCGATCTCGGCATCCATGGTGTTCGATTTTGATGTCTGGCGGGATGCGATGATGCAATGGAGATGATGGAAATTCCAGGGACTTCCCAAACAATCACGCCATTACATTTAGGCGTTCCGGACCTTGCTTTTAATTTCCAGCTTCAGGGGTTCAGCCGCTAAGGGGGGGATACTGTCAAGTCCACGTACCGAGACCCATCCGCTGGCAGTGCCGACCAAGAAATCATCCCATATCCACGACCAAGTGCCTGCATCGCCTGCATAACACTTGGTGCACCGGTCCTGGCTCAGCACATCTGCCATCCGCACTCCTTGGTCCGTTTCACCTCGGGACTTCCTGTCCTTGTACTATCCTCGGTTACCAGCCTTGTCTTATAGTCTGGCACCTCCTATTGTCCTATCTTTGGGCACATTCTATTATCCTATCCTTTATTGTTCTATCCCCACTTTGCATTCCTTGTTCTAATTTTGTTCATTGTGGACAAT
>QLPG01017609.1:0-10760 GCA_003314385.1 Gomphus sp. MG54 | reverse complement strand
CACTTTATGGCACTTCAAATGATCCTACTCAAGACTAGCAGGACCCAGAGGATCATCAACTTAATCGCCATTTATGTTATCTCAAGTGGGGTAATAACGACGTTAGCAAAGCTTCAATTACGCGCGGTAGTAATCAGGCCCTAACCCGTGATTTTTTTTGCAGCACACTCAATATGGCTGACCTAATTGCGGTATGTCATATGGCGGATGACTAATCTCTTAGATTCGTCGACTGATTGCTCGCCATTCTTGTAGTATTTGGTTGCACCAAATACCTTTTACTTCCAACTCTTCCAGATATCCATATCCAAAGGTGCCGTATGACTACTTCTACAAGATGTGCTTATTCATTCGACACCCAGCCTATGCCAATACATTTTTAGCTACGTGAGAACACCATCATCGTTCCTGGGTTCCACATGACTGATTCAGTGAGCTAGATTAAACATGAGAGAATCTGCCCGCAGCCGCGGAACAGCAACAATGACAAATGGCATGGTCTTTAAAAGCAACATGGACGTGGAGGCGGGCAGTGAAGATATCAGAAGGGGCAATGAGCCACTGGACATTCAATTGGTGAGAAGATGATCACCTCAAATCTATGGTAGTTTCTCATTATTTTGTGATGGCCAAGTCACTTGTGGAATCCGGAACTTCCCAGAATCAACAGACTAGCAGAGGCTCCCAACAGTGACCATTGCGTGATTGTTGAGGGGCCATCTTTGACAAGAACCTATCCTAAAAACAAATAAAATAGTAGGAACATTCTTCCGGGTATTTTCGTTGTTATTGATCACTCT
Organism: Gomphus sp. MG54; assembly: GCA_003314385.1. Classification (NCBI taxonomy): domain Eukaryota; kingdom Fungi; phylum Basidiomycota; class Agaricomycetes; order Gomphales; family Gomphaceae; genus Gomphus; species Gomphus sp. MG54. The sequence continues at coordinate 9,960 of QLPG01017609.1, read as the reverse complement.
TGTTTAAATAATTATTTATTATTGGCTACTATATCATGTACCCAAGTCGCTAATCAGCAGACCATGCATAGTTATTTTGTATCACCGTGTGTGTAATCCCTACCAGCACCCAATGTGTTCATTATAACAGCCTCCATACACGTATGATCAATTTCATCCCACCGTCATATATCATCTGGCCTCTGATTATGCTTAATAATCTAACTATTTTTCTTCATTTACCAAACATTATTATAATACAACTGGGTTCTCGCTCATGGGTGCATTTTACTATGTCCACACTAGAGTTAAATACGCGATTTGGAGGATTCGTCTTCATCAGCTACGTTGGCATTGCCTTTGTCTTTCCCTTTTCTCTTCTTAAACTTTGCACCTTTCTTTTGTCTAGGCCCTTGGCCTTCCCTGCCACCACCTTTAGCCCAACACATCTCGGCAGTGTGTCCTGGCTTCTTGCAATTGGTGCATATATGCACCTTTTTATCAGATGTACCTATCTCCCCTTGATCCTCTTGGGTAATAGACAAAGTTTTACGTCTGTTGTATTGTGATTTAAGAATCCTGATGATATTGTCAGGGTCTAATAGCTTTCCGACTTGTTCAAGAGATGTCATGAGGGCATTCATAATGGATTCATAAGAGGGTGGCAGTGAGGCTAATAAAATATTGAGGAACTCTGCATCAGAGATCTTGGCTCCCATATCATTGAGTCTTGCAAAGAGATCTTGAGCCTTGTCAAGGTGCTCTCTGAGATCATGGTCCTCCAAACATTTCATATTCTGGAGTTGTCTCTGGATGCTGGTGACAACCATCTTTGGTGTCTTTGTCATTTCAGCTACCAGGGTGTCCCAGATTTCCTTTGCATTCTCCTTCTTTTCTAACATTAAAGCTAGAGACTCGGACACAGATACCTGTTGAAATCTGTAGGTATTCATAGTGTGTTGTGTTCCACAAGTTCCACTCCCACATACCTTTTACCTTATTGTCCCATTCTACACTGTTCCACATGTTCCACATTTGCCATGATATATAATCACCATAGATGATTTGCATCTCCTCAGTTGTGTTCCACTTACTCAACTGAGGTGAGACACTCACATTATATACTTAACATGGACTCACATATATTAATTACATGTAGATATACATTCTAGGTATTGTTGAATATTAGACATGTTCCACTTACTCGACTGAGATATACATTCTAGCTTTCTACAATACCAATATTTGAGTCTTGACAAGCCCTTCTCTGGCCAACCACTTTTCGAGCCTCTCCTCAGGCTTCTCTAACTTGGTGTTATATCTGTGATATAACTCTGACATCCCAGACATCCGACATAGGGTGCTACAAAGGAACCCTACTCCAAACCAAGTCCAAACCTACATTGCCACCTCCAAGTCTGACTAGTATCATTGACCTCGGACCTCGGACATCTTCCTTTCTCGTCGAACAATAGTCTTATTGTAACACCAGATGTATATTTCTCTTGTACTCCATTTTTGTTTATCTTATTGTTCTCTTGACTATTCCTAATTAGTTACAATAAGGATCGCATGTATAAATACCTCCAGACTTCTGTACTATACCTTAGTTCGAATATTGACTTAGTATTCCCACTCACTCTCTGAACTCTGAAATTTATCTTCTCTGAACCTCCAAAATAAAGGACTTGCAATCGAGGAGGGTGTAACATTAAAGTTGAAGCCAAGTCCTTACGACTCCGAACACATGACTCGGACCAACTTATGTCAGCTTGGACCTGATGCGAACTTGGACACTAACAGTATATTTGAACTCACACTCCTGATCATCTATGAGATGCAGCGAACGAATCAGAGCCATTCAAATACTTACAGAAGCTTCGGTACACAGCGCATCCCTAACCCCAAACTTACCTGCCACAGAAACCGACAACCATACACCACTAAGCCCTTCACCAGCCCCAAACCCACCATCCGAACACTTGTCAAACCCCCTTCTAGAACCCCAAATGCCACCCTTGGACAATGCTAATGGTGAAGCCAACTTGGCAGAAGCCATTGCCATGTTAACCAAACATCTGTCTGGCTCAAAGAAATCATCAGCTCAGACCAAGATTTGAGACCCCGACCCCTTCAATGGCTCTGACGCCAAAAAATTACAACTGTTCCTGGTGCAGTGCACCTTAAATTTCCAAGACCACCTGATGCCTTTGACTCCGACAGTGCCAAAGTAACCTATATACTATTGTACCTAACTGGCACTGCCTTGGACTACTTCAAACCTGGTCTCTCCTCCAAAGAAGACCCTTACTGGCTCTACGATTATCAGGAATTTGTCTCTGAACTCAAAGCCAACTTCAGCCCTCACGATCTAGAAGGAGAAGCCAAAGCTGACCTTGAAGCCCTCCGAATGCATGACAACCAACACATCACAAACTATGTGGTGGAATTCAACAGGCTCGCCGTTTGTGTTCAGTGGGGAGACTCTGCACTCTGTCGACAATACTACAACGGCCTACCCAACAGGATCACAGACGAAATCACCCATGTAGGAAAACCCAACTCCCTACTACAACTACAACGACTGTCCCAGTCGATCAACTCCCGTTACTGGGAATGGTGCTCCAACATGTCTCAGGAAGCCTCCATGTCCAAAGCCCCTGAATGTCCAAATGACTGAAACAGGGCACCAACAGCTCCAATCGCAAGTACGAGCACCAGACCCCTGAACCCCAGCCAGACCCCGAATAAGACAACCTTGGACATGACTATAAAACTTGGCAGAGACGGCAAACTCACGCCCCAAGAACGACAACGCTGTTTCAACCACAACCTCTGCCTGTTCTGTGGAAGAACCAGTCATGTAGCAAAGGAATGTCCCAAGTCAACCTCTGCCCCCACCAAAGGATGTGCAACCACTATCGTAGAAAGCACGACCGAAGCGATGATCTCAGAAGTAGAAGATACCTCGGAGTCAAAAAATCTCTAAGCAGCCCTTCAACTCCAGCATCAGTTAGGGGCTGCACTGAACCCAATGATGCACCAATGGAGATGAGACTCAATGCATCTGCTTTTTCCAGTCTGAACTCCTTGACCATCTGTCTCCACCTGGAAACCACCTATATTGACACTCTAATAGACTCAGGATCAACTCATTGCTTCCTAGACTCTGACTACACTATAAAGCATCAACTCCAAACCTATGACATCACTCCGATTCTGCTATGACTCTTCAATGGCTCCTCCAACTCTGTAATTTGAAAAGCCATTGACCTCCGTGTATGCTTCCCAACAGGGGAGCAACACACCATTACGTTCTATGTAACTCTGTTGGATTCTAGTTGCTTGGCAGTCATCAGACACAACTGGCTCACCCGCTACAATCCGTTGATTGATTGGGTATTGGGCAGTATATCGTTCGGCTCTCCAACCACAGCTAATCTCCAGGTACCATCCAAGCCAGCAGCTACGACTCCATGCTCATCCAAAACTCCATCCCCTCCAAAACCCCAGCTCATGGTGCCAAAGGTTGCCCTAGTAAATGCAGCAGCTTTTTCCAGAATATCAAGAATGGAAGGAACACAAACCTTCCAGCTCTTCCTCTCCGACCTCCACAACCCCAAAGAAGGTCCGATAGACCTGAGTAATATTCTGAGCGAATACCACAAGTTCAAAGATGTTTTTACCAAAACTTGGGCCAACACCTTAGCCACTCACTGACCATATGACCTCAAGATTGAACTGGAGAAAGGCACATCACCCCCATTCGGTCCGATCTATTCTCTCTCTGAAAGTGAACTAAAGTCCCTCTGAGAGTTTTTAGATGAGAACATATCCACAGGGTTTATACGACCCTCATGCTCCCCTGGGGGTGCTCCAGTCCTCTTTGTCCAAAAGAAAGATGGATCACTACACTTATGCATCGATTTTCGTGGACTAAACAAGATAACAAAGAAGGATAGCTACCCACTTCCCCAAATCTCCAATCTCCTAGATAGTCCCTGAAAGGCCCGAATATTCACCAAGATAGATCTCGGATACACGTACCACCTGGTACGCATCCGAGAAGGCGATGAATGGAAAACCACCTTCCACACGCGCTATGGATCTTTCGAATGGAGTGTGATGCCCTTTGGACTCACAAACTCCCTGGCCGCCTTCCAGCGATTCATGCATGATGTCTTCTCTGACCTTCTAGACCTCTCCGTACTAGTATACCTAGATGACAGCTTGATATACTCCAACAATCTAGAAGAACATAGAAACCGCGTCAAAGAAGTCCTCCGACGCCTCCGAATGAACCACCTATATGCCTGAGCAGATAAATGCTTCTTCCACACTGACACTGTGGAGTACCTCAGATACATCCTCTCTCTGAAGGGCCTGACCATGGCTGATGACAAAGTCAAAGTCATCCAGGAATGGCCTGAACCCCGGAAAATCAAAGACATTCAGTCTTTCCTCGGATTTGCAAACTTCTACCGATGCTTCATCTTCAACTACTCTGACATCACAGTGCTGCTAACTCATCCAACACAAAAAGATACTCTGTGGAATTTTACTGAGAATTGCAGAACATCCTTTGAGATGCTCAAGAAGGCGTTCACTACGGCACCGATCCTATAACAATGGATCCCCAGATCTCAACTCATTGTCGAGTCCGATGCCTCAGACTACACCCTCACAGCAATTCTCTCCACCATATCACCAATGGACAATGACATCCATCCAATAGCCTTCCACTCCTGAACCTTCACCCCTCCAGAATTGAACTATGACGTACACAACAAATAACTACTGGCTATCTTTGAAGCCTTCAAGACCTGGAGACACTACCTAGAAGGTTTAGCAGATCCAATCGATGTTGTCACTGACCACAAGAATTTAGAATATTTTTCAACAACCAAGTTACTCACCCATCGGCAGGTCCAATGGTCTGAATATCTCTCCCAGTTCAACATGGTAATCTGCTTCTGACCTGGTCACCTCGGTGCTAAACCCGATGCACTGACTAGATGATGGGATGTCTACCCTAAAGAGGGAGGAAGCGACTATGACAAGATCAATCCACACAACCTCCGACCAGTCTTTACAACTGAACAGCTGGTATCGTCACTCCGAGCCACCTCCCTGTACACTCCGGTAATGCAAGCAGCAATGATCATGGACGTAGAACAACTCCATAAGGACATCCGAACCTCACTCCGAGAGGACCCCATAGCCTCGTCCCAAATGGACAACCCCACCAATTGATGGACCATCTCCAAGGACAAACTTCTCCTCAATAAAATAATCTACATCCCTGATCATGGAAACCTCTGACTCTGAGTGTTACAAGACAAACACAACCATCCAATCTCAGGACACTTTGGTCAGAATTGCACATTAGAGCTCATATGAAGAGACTATGTCTGGCCTGAACTCTGAGATTCTGTTAAGTCCTACATTAAATTTTGCACCACTTGTATGAGGTCCAAGCCACAGAGACATCGCCCCTATGGGCTACTCAAGCAATTACCGATCCCCAAACGACCTTGGAACTCCATCTCTATGGACTTCATAGAGAAGCTGCCCACTTTGGATGGCTACGACACTATCCTCGTCATCATAGACTGCCTAACAAAGCAGTCCCTCTTCATCCCCACCGTCGACACAATCACCGCCCCAGACTCTTCGTTCTACATGTATTCTCAAAGCATGGGGTACCACCACATGTTACCTCGGACCAAGGATCCAAGTTTGTCTCCTCATTCTTCTGATCCCTCGGCAAGGCCCTAGACATGAAGCTTCACTTCATGTCAGGATACCACTCCAAGGGGGATGGAAAAACTGAACGCATGAATCAAACCCTCGAACAGTATCTCCGAGTGTATTGCAACTACCAGTAAAACAATTGGTCTGAACTATTACCCATTGCCAAATTCACATACAACAATGCCCCTAACACAATGATGGGAATCTCCCCCTTCTATGCCAACAAGGGCTATCATCCAAACATCACTTTCCACCCCAAATGCGACCTTGCTTCCTCTCGGGCACACGACTTTGTAGTCGACTTGTATGACCTGCATCAACAACTCCGAAAGCCTATATCCAAAGCTCAGACCCAATACTCAACCTCTGCAGATTGTCGCCGAGTGGTTCCTCTGAACTTCAAAGTTGGAGACAAAGTCTTTGTTAAGTCCAAGAACATCCGAACTAAGAGGGGGCACCCATTCAGTATAACCTCTTGCATTTTTCAGTTAACCTTAGGGTTGTGATTGTGAAGCTAAGGATAGCCCAGAATCATCCTGTGCTTGCCTGTCAAGTCCACGATACTGAGCTCTGGTTCATTCGGCAATACCAACCGACCGACCCTTACCCATATCATCCCTCACTATCACACAGTCTCAGCTCGGTACATCTGGTACATTATCTGGACCACTCCTCTCATCACATCCCCTCTATCCTCTGTTGTAACTAAACAGTTATGGTTCAGTCCTTTGCAGTAAAGACTGAAGTGTCAGAAAGTGAAATATAAACTACATATGTCCTGACCATAAATTCCCACCCTGAAATGTAGCCACGGTTTAGGCATTAGAAAAGATGAAACAAAAGGAAAAGATACGAATGTTCGGAATGATACTGCCCTCTAGCCTTAAGCTTCACACACCCCCACAATCTGAACATTCTACTTCATTCCCAATAGTCTGAGGCATTGTTCATGTTCAAATCTGTTCAAGGCTTTGGTTAAGAAATCTGCTTCATTTGAGGTACTGGGTATGTGAGAAGAGCGAATGATCTTTGACATATCAAATCACAGATGAAATGCCATCAGATGTCAATGTGTTTTGAACAACTGTGATAAACTGGATTCTCTAAAAGAGCTACAGCCCCAGTGTTATCGGAATAAACATTTAGTGGTGCCTCAAGACTCAGTGCCAGCTCTTCACATAATTGTCTTATCCACATGGCTTCTTGGCAGGGTATTCCCACGTGTCAAGTACCGTACTGAGACACGACCATTCAGCAGTGCCGACCAAGCAATTATCCTATATCCACAACCAAGTGCCCGTGTCACCTGCATAACACTTGGTGCACCGGCCCCGGCCTGGCACATCTGCCATCCGCACTCCTCGGTCCGTTTCACCTTGGGACTTCCTATCCTTGTACTATCCTCGGTTACCAGCCTTGTCTTATAGTCTGGCACCTCCTATTGTCCTATCTTCGGGCACATTCTATTATCCTATCTTTTATTTTTTTTATCCCCGCGTTGCATTCTTTATTCTAATTTTATTTGTTGTGGACAACAACCACATGCTCTGCATACCTTATTGTCCCACATTCCTTATTCCACATGTCGCTTCTTAACCTATATAAGTAGGACATGCATGTACATATTTCTTCATTCTGGGTATCGACTAGGCTTAGGCCCTTCTACCTTCTTCTCCTCTGTTAAAGTCCTCGACTTGGGCATCCCCCCAAGTATCTGTCTGTTGCAAATACAGTGGCACACATGGCAAGTAGGGCGCAATGCACGAGTACGTTGAAGCCAACGCCACTACTCTTGGCCTGCAGGACTTGGCCATAGTCTGCCCGACCTTTCGACAACACCCCTCGGCAGTACCAAAGTCCGTCAGTATCCGACGCTTGACACCATGGCATAATATTCTGCTTCAGTTGTTGAAAGAGCCACCAAGCTCTTTTTTTTTTGACTTCCAAGAAACCGGCCCATTTGCTAGCATAAACACATATCCACTTGTGGATTTTTGATCACATGAGTCCTCAGCATAGTTCACATTGCAATATGCCCAAGGAACAGTATGTTTGTCCTCTAGAGATGTATGATCTCTCCTATAAATGATACCCTTATCTTTCATTCCCTTTAGGTACTGTAGGATTCTCTTAGCCACGTACCAATTGTGCCTAGTTGTATTTTTATTTGACTGAGACAGAAATTGGGTCACATAGGCGATGTCTGGCCACATTGACATGGCAGCATATGTGAGCGAACCAGTGAGCATTTGATCCAGATTTGCATTTTCGAAGGTTGAATCATTGCTGTTTTGTAGATGTGATCCTTTACCTATTGACATGCCTACAGTGTTTCACTCACTCATGTCAAACCACTGAAGTAGTACATTGATGTATTTGGATTGGGATATTGTCAGGGGAACCCCCGATCATGAACCCTGACCAACGCTGACCCATCGTCCGTTCGATCCACTCACGGCAGTACCGAGTGTACCGCACACCGAACCATCATCCCTGTTGGCAAGTACCCTTCAGAAGGGTCAACTGTAACCCTTGGCTTCCCTTTAGTCATCCATTCTCAGGGTCGAGGCCCTGGCAGAACTTCCTGGTCGGTACGGAGGGTGATGCCCGGTAGAGCACGGAGCACTATAGCGATGGTGCTTATATACAGTAGTCCGTGGGTGAAGGGTTCCCTAGAGTTTTCTCTTTGGATCCCCCTTCACCAGGTAGGCTAGCCCCCATGTATTAGGTACCATACTAAATCTTTGGATCCCCCTTCACTAGTGTGCCGCCTTAGGGTAGAACACCTGCTTAGGTTGCCCTTACAGTAGAAAACTCTCTCCTTTGAGAACCGGCCGCTCCTTCGTACGACTCCAAATCGAATTTCTTCAGAAGTAGTGACAGCAGCAGCCCCTCCTCATTCACTTACAAAATCTTACTCTCCATGGACTTGCTGTCGGTCCAGGAATTATTGGACCAACTGGCCGGTATAGAACAGGAGTTACTAAGAGAAAGAAGAGAGAAGCAGGACCTAGAGACGAGGCTGAACACGCTACAGGCGACCACGACAAATCTAGTGGCAGGCCTCCAGACCCGCATTTGGCAGCCCATGAAATGAACAGTAGAACCTGCCAAGCCCTCCGAATTTGATGGTGACCATTTGCATGGGCGTGCATTCATACAGTCTTGCACCTTGTACCTTGGCATCTGCGCTGCCAATTTTCCCGATGAGCAGTCTCAGATCCTCTGGGCACTGTCCTTTATGAAGACAAGAAGAGCAGCGACCTTCTCTGGCCGAGTGTTCACACACGAAGCAAAGATGGGCAGACTGCTCTACGCCAACTGGAAGGCCTTCGTGGAAGCCTTTGGGAACACTTCTACCCCTTGCACGAGGCCACTGAGGCGGCAAACCAATTAGAGTCGTGCCAGTACCACCAAGGCAAGTGTTCGGTCGACGAGTATCTCGACCAATTCGAAGACTTAGTCAGAAAGGCCAAATACACGGATGGATGGTCCATCATCATGAAGTTTCGACGAGGCCTTGACCCCACTATCCAAAGTCGCATCATGCTGATGCTAGATGGGAGACCGAAGGATGATGACATCTCGGCATGGTACACCACAGTGCAAGCGGTGGCCCTCACGCATGCAGCGAACGAAGCCTTTCAGGGGCCTCGATTCCTATCACTGCACGCCTCAGCGCCACAGCCTAGCCTAAGGCCCGTCGAACCCGCAACTAAGCAAGCAGCGCCCGTTCCCCCTAGAACATTGTCGGCCCTCATTCCCCCAATACCACCCCTTGGGCCCGCGCCGATGGACGTTGATGCGACCAGGTGGCGGTATCCTCTGCCACTCACGTGCCGATGATGCAGCAAGATCGCCCACTTCACCCGAGAATGCCCTCAGGCATATGATGTGCGTTTCATGACGGCGGAAGAGCACAAAGAGATACTAGAGTACTAGATGGTCTCCACAGACCTTTGAGATACCAATGAGGCCGGGGAGGTGGAAGATGTGGATTCGGGGGATTTTGCCCAAGGCAGCGGGTGAAGGATGTGCCCTCGCTGCCCTTGTTTAATCGCTTTGCTGCTCTTTCTATAGACTCTGATATGGAGAATACAACTCTGGATTCAGACGATGATGCCTCAGCCGTGAGCGATACAGACACTCCTAAACTGACTCCACCAAAATGTCAAGCCCCGGATACCAAGCTCTGGTTCACTCGGTAGTACCGACCGAACAACCCTT
>QLPG01017606.1:452-11723 GCA_003314385.1 Gomphus sp. MG54 | reverse complement strand
GCATTGATCGATCAATCGATCGACGAGGAAGCCGGGGGGAGAGGAGTCCTCTTAGGAGTGGAATGGGGTTAGGGCTGGGGGTCGGGTTAAACTTAAACGCTCACGATGGCATTGGCGGTTACTCAATGAGTTTTTAGATCCGGAAGCAATATGACTTGTTTTGAAAAGAAAAAAATGATAATGAATGATAATAAATAATGGTTAATGGTTAATGTTATGATTGTGGCATACCTCCTGAGGGGCTGGGATGTACATTTTCATATTTCTGTACTGTGGGATTTCTTTCTTTTCTTCTTTCCTTCTTTTTACTGAGTTCGTTAGAGAAGCCAAATGTGCACCGTCTGCCTTGTAAGCTGCGTCAAGCTAGACAAATTCCAACTTGGATAAATTTCACGCGCTGGATCGATCGTGTATCTATGTTACCGGTAGTACGTACCCACGCACACACGCACACACGCACACGTGCACACACGTACACACACATACACGCACATACACGCACAGACAAGGATTCACAGTGATGTGGCAGCCAACCATACGCGTTGCGATTATCGGGTGGGGTGGTTTTTTTTTGCCGTATATTTGGATTTTCTGACATTTGACGTTTGACATTTGACAGTTTTTTTATTTATTTTTTTGCTTCCTTTGAAAGGTCTCCGACAATGTTCTCCGACCGAGTTCCTGGATAGGTATATGTATACCACACATTACCACTTGGAGAAACTTGGGGCGGGAACGGCAAAGTATGGGAGGATCAAAGGGGTGATCTTGATGTCGAATTCTCTGATGGGTGATGTATGTGTGTGTGTGCCGGAAAAAGGGAGATGGGTGGAGTATGCTCCCGGCAGATCGCTCTGGGGACTTTGGAAGGAAATTTTCGGTTATCCGACACGCTATGCTGTTGTTTTCCACGTTCGTGCATACATGCATTCCCTTACTGTGTGAATGAGATGACTTCATCGATACACACACATAAGTCATAATAATAACCAAGTTCATGACGGCTATTTCTGGATAAGAGAAACCACCAAAACACACACATATACAAACGCACACACAAAACAGAACAAGGGGTGCGAGAGTTTTATGTGTAGATGACCGAGTGTGTGATGTGTGCTTTATGTAATGGATTGCCATTTAAGTTTCAGAGTTTCAGGAACCACTCGACGGTGGCTTTGAAGGCGCCTTCTTTTCCGGCTTTCACCTGAGGGTTTGACTGAGATGATATCGTTCAGTGCGGGAAAAAGTGTGCATTATATGATAGGAGGGTGAACCCACCATATCTCCTCTCACCTATTGGGTCGTAAAAAGTTTAGTAGATTCAGGGGTGGGGGAATTCTTGTAAGTGGGGACTTACAGCAAAACCGTGGACGCAACCAATCCAATGCTGTCGTGAATAACCGGGCTTGTATTTCCCATCGCCCAATTCCTCGTCTGTCCGCTCGCAAGCCTCCTTGGGGAACTGACTGTCGGTCTAAATTATCGATCATCGTCAATATCACAAAACACAGGTATATCTATTTTATTTTTATTTTTAAATTTTGGTTTGATATGTACCTCACAGGAGTTGATCAATAGTGGGGCCTTTGAGGTCCGGAGAAGATCATGCAGGTCTCCAGGAATAACGATCCTTGATGGGTGGGCAACTGCAGCCGAGGCGATGATGTTCTCCTTGGCGAGATCGATGACGTGCTTTGCGCCGTAGCAGTAGCCCACGGCTCCGAATGTCGTGATGCCGCGTTGGTGGAGGCCGGCTATGAGATTATCGACGAGGGGACGGGTCAATGGGAGGTTGTGCTTCTGAAACCACTTTTCACGGTCGAACTGTGTATGTACAGTTTTTTCAAGGGTGAGGAGGAGGAGGGAAAGGGTCAGACTGAGGAAAAGGGCCAAGGCGAGGGGCTGCGTGGACATACGTCGATGGTGGGATCGGTCATGGCATTCTCGGGAACGGGATCCCCGTTGAACATGTCTGGCATGTATACCTGGAGAAGTTGGTTACTTGATTGAAGGCAATGTGTGTGTGTTTGTGTTGAGAGAACGCTCACTTGGAATCCGTTTCTCGCAAAGTCATCTGCCTGAGAGTTCATTTCACTCTGGGCACACAGACCATGTCATCTGAAAGGAAGGCGTACCAGAAGCTGGGGTTTATATCGTCATCTGTATCACGCGTGAGAAGGTAATGCAATTGACTAACTTTACCGTTGATCAACTGAACGCCGAATATATCTGATGTATAAAAAAAGGCAGCTCTTCAGCCATTGAAAAGAAAAAAAAATAGCGGTAAAATTTAATGACCAGAGAGAAACAGGACGGCCTTGTCTTTCGGGAAGTCGCCTTTGGGGAGAGCAACATAGGTGTTCACGCCGTTGATTTCCTCGAATTTGCCTAGAGAATTGCATGAAGCAAGCTAGTAATACCGAGTAGAAAACCACGAACCCGACGGGGTCCCCTCGTGTCTGACACCACTTACACAATCCTTGCAGAGACTCATGGTGGGAACAAGGTGAGGCAGACAAGCATATGGGAATTCTATATATGAGGCGCCGGGATAAGCCCACACGGACCCATAGGAGAAGCCGAGGCATCAGAGGAACGCGTAGTTGTCCCAAATCGCTTCAGGGTCCGGAGATATAAATCCCTGCCGAGGACCGAGAGTACGTCAGCGACTACGTGAGAGCCATGTCTTCAAGCGAGGATAATAGCGTCGGAGAACCACCGAACGTTGGCCTCATAGGCAGGGCCGAGCGGTTTAATAAAAAGAGAAAAGGCAGGGCGTGTGATGTGTGTCGGAGACGGAAAGGTGAGAAATAGGTTGTTTACGCTCGGGGAGGGAAGGTCCCCGCTGATCATTGGAGGTTTGACATGCCTTTTTTTCGCAGTCAAGTGTGAGAAGTCCTTTCTTATGCATCATTGGGATGAGTCATGTGTTCATACAACAGCGTCACAGGTGATGGCTCAGAGATTACCGAGAGCAGCTGTACGAATTGCACCATCTTCAAAACGGCATGTACGTACGCGGACCCTTCCAAGGTGCGTTATGTTACCTTCCCACGTGTCACTCGAGTAACCGTTGACACCCCGCTCCGGGATTGCAGCGCCGTTTGAACGCGCCTCCCGAGTGAGTGATTTTTTGCAGAGAACACCACCTTTCCCCCCTCACAGTACGACTAACGGGGCACGTTTTCCAAGGTATGTTGATACCCTCAAAGCTCGTATTCGAAAGTTGGAATCCGTCCTCTCAGAAGTGCGTCCCTCGCCTTTCCCCACCCCCCGTAGTTGACGTTTAATTTTACCTCAGTTGTTCCCCCGAGCGAATGTGAAGGACCACAACATCACTGCGGAGGGCCTGCGCCAAAGCCTTTTGATTCCATTTCCGGGATCTCCGCCGGGACCTGATGCGAGTGCTAAGAGCTGCAGTAAATCGGAGGGACAAAAAGCTACTAGCCCGAACGGCGATGCTAATGTCATTTCAGGATTAGAGGACGAGCCGTTCATACATGCGGAGAGATTCCTAGGACGGTCGAGCGTGTCCGCCCTTCTTACAGACGCACTAAAATTAACGTGGTCGGATGCTTGCGACACTCTCACATTCAGCGACATAATGACTCGGCACGCCGCTCTCGGACATGCATATTACCTGGTTCGTCGATCGTTCTAAATTACCACATTCCTAGTATATTAATCGAGAAGACGGGGCACTGCTTTAGGAATGCGTGCTAAACATTCTTTTCCAAGGGCCAACCCCGCAGTTCATTTTTCCTCCCGACGACCTCATGGACTCCCTCGTGCACCTGTATTTTGACAAAATGCACTGGTTCTTCCCAATTTTACATATTCCCACATTTCTTTCTCAGTACCGCTCCAAACTATACACACAGAACTCCAACTTTGCTATGATCCTGCTGCTTGTGTGTGCTGCGGGATCGAGATACTCGGATGACACCCGTGTGCTCCCGACTTGCTTTGAGCTTCAATACGAGTCAGAGAGCGAAAGATGGCGTCATGCAGGTCTGGATTACTACGCACAGGTGTTCCCCTACTTGGGACGCCCTCCCACCCACTCTCCGTCTCTTTTTGACCTGCAAAAATTGGCGGTAGGTTTATTTGATCTCTCTATCCCCCTGCCGGCTGAATTCACATCTATATCAGCTAGCCTGTGTATATTTACAAGACTCGAAGAATGGCACACACTTGTGGACGTTGTCTGGATTAGGGTAAGTTCCTGTCGTCAAAGTAATTGATGAGAGAGAGATTTCACCTCAGAGTATTACTATTTATCCAGGATTCGAATGGCGCTAGAGGTCGGCGCGCACCGGAAAAACAGCAATGCGACTTTGAGTGTCGAAAGCCAGCTTTGGAGCCGCGCGTTCTGGTGTGATCCTTAACCTTATCTACTCCTCCCCAGCTGAACTTTGCATAGGTATCTTGTTGCCGTAGACCGCTTGGCTGGCACAGCTACGGGACGGCCCTGTGCAATCCAAGATGAAGAGTACGTGCTAAAACAAAATTCTTGTCATCTACGTATGGGGGTCTGATACTCGAGTCTCGCGCGTGCGTGTGCGTTTCCCAGTATTGACGCAGAGTTTCCACTGGGAGTCGATGATGAATATTGGGAAGTACCCAACCCTACAACCTGGAAGCAGCCGTCCGATAAAACGGCACTTTCGGACTGTAGTCGGTCGTGCCTCAAGCTGTTGGAGATTCTTTCTTTGGTCTTGCGTACAATAGTAAGATTTGAAGGTTATGGAATTTTTTTTTCATTTGGGTAACACTTCCCCGGTAGTATTCTACTCCGAAATCACGGACGATGCAGCGCCTGGTGGGGCCCGAATGGCAGCAGCACGTACTTTCGGATATAGATTCGGCACTCAACAAATGGCTCGATTCGGTTCCTGAACACCGTGCGTGTCCTCCCCTTGCTAGCGAATAGAAGCACTTACACACATTTTTTCACTCTTTTTCTTTCTTCTCATTCTTTTTAATATCCGTGCACACAGTGCGGTGGAATCCACAGCAAGAAAACAAGACACTGCTCAATCAATCGGCACTCATCAACTGTTTCTACTACAACATCCAAACGCTAGCACACCGCCCGTTCATCTCCCTCAAGAACTCGTCGCTCTCGTTCGTGTCGCTCGCGATTTGCACGAATGCCGCGCGGTCGAGCAGTCATATTTTGGAGGTGCATCTTGCCAGAGGGGACCCATCGCCGTGTTTGATTTCTTGCGCGTTTACTTCTGGAATTGTGTTGTTGTTGAATATATGGGGTGGGAAGAAGTTGAAGATTCGTGCTGATCCTGAGATGCATTTGAGGGATGTGTTCAAGTGTATGTCTTGGCTGAAGGCGCATGCTGGAAGGTATGTTTTAGTTGTTGACTGACGGTTGTCGGTTTTGTCTTGACTAATTTTTTTTCTTTCTTTCTTTTTCCTTTCTGGAACGTTTTGGTGAAGATGGTACAAGGCACAGTTGACATGGTGAGTTGGATCGTTTATTCGTATTATTATTTACATTCACAAATCGTGAACGATTGCATGATGATAACGATTGGATGACGATGACCTCTCTCTTTTTCTCGCTTTAGGGACGTGCTCAATGAGGTTCTGTCCGCTGGGAAGCTGCCACACCCGCAGCAGTCGGAGACCACGCAACTGGATGTACCGGTTGGGACGAAACGGTCTCGCCAGGCGGACAAGGAGAATGGGGTGGGGGTTATCGTTTCGAATGGAGCGGGAGGAGTTAATTTGAATGGAGCGGGGAATGTTAATTTGAATGGAGCGGGGAATGTTAATTTGGGTGGAGCGGGGAAAGTTAATTTGGGTGGGGCGGGGGAAGTTAATTTGGGTGGAACGGGGGAAGTTAATTTGGACGAAGCGGCGGAGGCTGGTTTGAATGCAGAAGCGGTGTTTAATTTGAATGCAGAAGTGGTGGTCACTTCTTCGAATCCGGAAGCGGTCGTCGGGGTGGTGGGTACTTCTTCGAATTTGGAAGCGGTCGGAGCGGTGGATACTTCGAATTTGGAAGCGGGCGGAGCGGTGGATACTTCGAATTTGGAAGCGGTCGGATCGGTGGATACTTCGAATCTAGAAGCGGTCATTTCGAATTCTACGACGAGCCGGAATACGGGTATTTCGAGCCATCTAGCCGAGCATAAGCGGTCTGTGGTTTTGAATGCAGCCACGGCCGCGGGTGTGGTGCAGCACTCCGTGGCGCAGCATCCTGTGGCGCAGCATCCCGTGACGCAGCATCCCGTGGCACAGCATTCTGTGGCACAGCATTCTGTGGCACAGCATTCCGTGGCACAGCACAACCTTACCTGGGAGGGGTTAGCCGATTACTATTACTTTGGAGGGGGTGGGGGTCAGATTTCGCTCGTTGATGGCCATGTGCAGGGTGGTGGTGGTGATGGTGGTAGCGAGTCGGGGGCGGTGGGGGTGCGGGATTCGGTGGGGTTCGTGCCGTTGGACAGGGTTGGGGTGCTTGAAGAGGGCGGTGTGTGGTCTGGACAGCAACAGCAACAGCAACAGCAGCAACAGCACCAGCAGCAACAACAACAACAGCACCAGCAGGAACAGCACCATCAGCAACAGCACCAGCACCACCAGCAACAACACCAGCAGGAACAGCACCCACAGCAACACTACGCAACGGTACCAGAGGCTCACATGCAGCACGCTACACCTTTTTTATTTCCTGATGCTGAAGAACAGCCGGCAGGCGCTGTGGGGACGGAGGGACTCCCCGATCTGGATATGCTGGATATTTGGGCTACGGTTCCGGTGTCCTTTGAGTAAGTCTCGTGCCTTTTTAAAAAAAATCGAGCAACTCTCTTTCCTTCCTTCTTTCCTTCCTCCGCCCTTCTCTTCTCCCCACAATTTTTTTTATTTCGCTGTACATTTATTTTTGATCGCTAAATTTTATTTTTTTTCCTCCCATTTGTAGGGCGCGAGATTGGGAGGATTTTGCTCAGGAATTTCAGATTGAGGAGCAGTTGAGGCTTAGTGGTATTTGAGGAAAGTGTAAGGTTTTGAATTTGTATTCACTGGAAGGCATTTGGGAGAGGAGGTATTGGGACATTATCCTGACTCGGGAAATTGTAACATAATTTGATGTTTTGTAAGTGTTTCCTTGGAGTCAGGAAATCTACCAGAAAATTTTATAGAATTGTGCCTCGAGAATTTGAGTGAGATTGTTTGAGAGAATTTGAATGTCTTGCTTCTAGGGAATTTCTCATATTTTTCTGATTGAGGAGATTATAAATGAAAATTGAAATTGTTACAGAATTTTTATGGAAATTGGCAGGTTTCCACCCGTCACTCCCTTCGCTTCCCCTGAGATGGCATACCCGTTCCAGAACCAGGCTCAGCAGATTGCAGATGCAGAATGCAGATGCAGCAGGGCAGCCAGATGCATTATCGTCAAAAAAACCATGGCGAAAACCCGCACACCTGCACCAAGATGTCGAATAATAATATTCCATCTTTGCTCCGAATCATGCTCAACCAAACCAGCATCCCTCGGCCCTTTCGACGAATCATCATCACGATGGTGGCAATAATGCAGGGCCTCAGGTATGTGGTTCTGGTTCTGGTTCTGGTTCAGGTCCTCATAGCAGGGAAAGTAAGGGAGTAGAGAGAGAGTTATGATGCCTCCACACCTTCCCCCTGCTTATCGCGCAGGGAGCGGCAAGCATCCAAAAGGGCAGGGCACAGGCATGATGCCGCCTCCAGCCCCCCCACCCGCGAGCGTTGGAAGCCCACGGGGCATCTAAAGAACAAAGAGTGACATGCGCCTTCGTCCCGCTCGTGGGTCGTCACGAAGGGTCCCCTCCCTCTGGTTCGTTGCCTAGCGGCGTATGCGGTGCAGGCGCGCGTCTACCAACATACTAGTGTTGCCCAATGGATCTTCATCGATGACTAAATGGGGCGGCGGTCGATCCCAGATCTGCATCGGCAGGTGGTTCCAAACAATAGTGGCAACACAATAAAGCCGGAAGGAGTAATACTACTGCACCTTATCTCCCCTGCCCTCCAATCTTGGCGAGTACCGTATCTCCCCTTTCCGCCGCGATGAGTGAGCTCTCTCGAGTCCCCAGACCTCGAGACTTGACAGTACTGTTGTCGGATCTCATAACTTGTTCTTGTTGGTGATTTCCTTAACCTGAAAGGTCATCAAGAAATGGAAGTTTTTAGGCATTTCCTTATATAGAAGACTAAAACCAAAAATCTAAGTAAACCGATGTTTCTGGATGATTTTTCCTGACTCGGGAAATTGGAACATAATTCGATGTTTTGTAAGTGTTTCCTTGGAGTCAGGAAATTTTCCAGAAAATTTTATAGAATTGTGGCTCGAGAATCTTTGTGAGATTGTTTGAGAGAATTTTTCTTGCTTCTGGGAATTTTCTCATATTTTCCTGATTGAATTGAAGAAATGAAAATTGAAATCATTACAGAATTTTTTTGGAAAAAAATTCATAACTTGTTAATGATTTCCTAACCTAAGAAAAGTCATCAAGAAATGGAAATTTTCAGGCATTTCTTATACAGGATAGTAGACCTCCTTGATACAAAATGATTTTCCAAGGTCAATTCTCATTCCAGTAATACAGGGTTTTGCACAAAAAATCTACTACATATAAGCAACATTTAAGCCAATCAACACAAGGGAGGGAGAAGAATTGCATTCAGGAGGAATTTATTTTCATCTAAAATTTCTCAATTTTGATAACATACAATCTTAAATCAGTGATTGCTCAACTTTTCTGAGAGATTTTGTCATAGAGTGTTCATATTAGGGAAGCTATGCATCTCCTATTGCTAATTACAAAAACTCTGAGTGGGATTTGACCTAAATTGACCTTAATCTGACCACAAAGATATTGGGGCTACCAAAGCATGACATGCAACACACTAGTAATAAGGTAGCGGACAAACGGTTTCCGCTAAGGTTACATGACTCAAGTGTCACGCTCGCCATTTTGCACAAGGATCTGGCAGCATCAACAAAAAAATTATTCTGAGACCACAGATCAATGGCATGGAACTATATGTACATATTGTTGGTTTTAATTTTTGAAAAAAATCACTATTGCAAGTGTAGTATATCCAAACTTTCAAACATCTTCTCAAAATTCATAAACACATTTTTTAAGCAGTCTGACACTGTCAAAAAAATTTCAGTCACAAAATTGTTGTGCTGATGTAATCACCTATATAAGGAAATATTCCATATATAGAAAGACATTCCCACAGGTAAGGTAGAGGTAGGATATTATCATTGAAGCCAGCCATTTCCGCTAAGGTCATGTGACTCAACTGTCACATCCACCATTTTGCACAAGGATCTGGCATCATGCCAGATACTATTTTAGCTAAGTCAGACAAGCCTGATGTTATATATAATGTATCTCAATTATTATTATTTCCAAAAAAAATCACCATCCTCTGTGTCACAACCGTGCATCGTGCTTTGACTTACTCGGCAGTACCGACCAACCGACCCCCATTCACATCACTCCACGGCATACGGTTTCGGTTTGGTACACCCGGTTTATCACCCGGTTCATTACCCTCCTCCCCAACCCCTATTCTTTGTCAACCCTACACTCTCTTCCTTTCCCCCTCACTCGTTTACCCACGGGACGTTCACTATTCCCTGCCACTCACTCACGTCCCTATTGTTTTATTCTCGGCCATTCCTCATTGTTCTATTTCTTTCCCACAATCTCACCGCTTATTCTATTATCTTACCCTCTTATTATTCTATTCTAATCATTGTGGATTATGCCTCCACTGTCAGGGGACGACCCTCTTTAAACTCCGATCCAACTCCGAGGTCTGATACAGGTCCAAAGTTCTACTTCCAACTCCGACCAACTCCGAGGCTAAGAGGCCCAGAAACCACCGAGTGGAGACAGAAAAAGTCTTAACACATGGTGACTAGAACTCGGAGCAAATACCCGAGCCTCGGACTTAGTGCCAGGAGATTGGCTCTACAAACTCCGATGTATTGATTTGTAAGCTAGTGCACAGACCACCCATATAAAGGGTATAAAAGGGGCTCACCAGCAGCGGGATCCTTAGACTTTCCTCTTTGGATTCCCCCTGCTTAGGTGAGGACTCCACATGTATTTAGGTAGTAGATAAATAAATAACTTTGGATTCCCCCTGCTTAGCTCACCTCCGAGATATACCTCGGGGCTGTAAGAGGGTTGCCCTTACATCCACATGGTCTTCATACCTTATTCTTTTTTCCATGTCTTATGCCACCCTTATTCCACATTCCGCCCCCCCAGCCTATATAAGTAGTTGATACGTGTACATAGTTCCTCAGTCTGAGTATCAACTAGGCTTACGCCTCCCTACTCTCCTCCTTCTGTTCAGAAGTCCTTACTCAGGCCGACATCCTCGGCATTTGCCTGAGTATCCATTCTCATTACAAGTTAGTGGCACGCACAGGAGGCAGGGCGCAATGCACGAGTACATTGAAGCCGAGCCACCCTGACCGGCCTGCAGGACTTGGCCGGTTCCGACAGTACCCTCACTAGTACCGGGTCCTGACACTCTGTAGCAAAATACAATATTTTTTTTCAATGACAAAAATTTTTGCGCTTGTGACCATGACCATCACATCATGTGACCTTAGCGGAAACAGTTTGTCCACTACCTTACAAAGAAATGGATGACTAATCACAATGGGCTGCAAATTCCACGCATGGAGAATTAGGTGTCATGCTTGTATCAAGGACCTATACCTGTGACATTTTGACCTGTTCCACAAATAATTTACTCTGCCACAACAAATGCTTTTTCACCCCTATAATATAGAGCAAAAATGTTCTCAAGACACTTCTTAGCTGTAATATAATTTTTTTAAATTTAATATACAAAATTTTGAGCTAAAATTGAGCTTGACTGAAATCTGTATCAAGGAGGTCTACTATACTGTACAGTAAACTAAAACCTAATAGTTTCCTAGAGGCTTTTTTTTTTTTTTTGGATAATTTCCTGGTCCCTAGTGAATATATTTCCCTCTAGGGACAGAGAATTTGGCTCCAGAAATCACTGGCTTAATATCTCTCCTAAGTATGTAAAAAAATGCTTGGAAATTTTTATTTTTATAAGGTAGCAGACAAACGGTTTCCGCTAAGGTCATGTGATGTGACAGTCATGGTCACAAGCGCAAAAATTTTTGTCATTGAAAAAAAAATTTGTATTCTGCTACAGAGGATGGTGATTTTTTTTGGAAATAATAATTGAGATACATTATAT
>QLPG01017571.1:0-23648 GCA_003314385.1 Gomphus sp. MG54 | reverse complement strand
TAACAAGTTCACAAGTTAAAGCCCTAAGTCAAGTCAAGTCTCCAAGTCCAAGTCAAGACTAGTCTAGAAACATCTAGACTATTGTATTCAAGCCCAAAGTCAAAGTCCAAGTATTAGTCAGTGTGACACATTCGCATCTCATCAAGGTCACGTCCCTGTCACATCACACCATATTTCATTCACGATCTATTTTTGTTCATACATAGCCAAGTCACAGAACCAATTCCAGCTGTGCCAAATGACTGCGCTAGATCCTGCCAGAGAAAAGGACCGGTGCGTGCAGGCTTTTAGGTATTAATTACCTAGAGCAACTCTATAGTGGCAGGCCAGAGGTATGTGTGGAGAGCATCTAGGATGCAAACTGTAAGTCCAGGAGCCAAACACATTGTGTCGACAGCTGACACAGCAACAGCAATTGTACAGACTGCTGCACAGGGCACAGATATGGTGGTGTGCTTGTGCATTTGTGCAAAGCTATATGACAAGCTGGAGGTTGCTGAGGAGGGCATCCAGGATGTGAAATGTAAGTCCAGGAGCCAAATTTGCTGGTGGTTCTTAATGACATGTCTCAGCTGGCCAACCTCCCGCATGCAACACTTGTGTGCATCATGTCGACAGCTGATGCAGCAAAAGCGATTGTGCAGACTGGTACATGGGACACAGATGCAGTGGTGTGCTTGTCTCCCTGGTTGTCAATCCTGTCAAGACCGCTACTAAAAACATGTATGGTGCATATGGCATGTACGATACATATGACACATACAGTACATACAGCATGTATGGCATGTACGACGCATATGGCACATACGGTGGTGGTGCATATAGCATGTACAGCATGTGCAGCACATATGGCATGTACCACGTGTATGGTGGGTTGTTGACTGGTCTCAAAGGGGAAAATGTCATTGCTGTTGATGATGTGAGGATCAATAATGTTAGTAGGTGCATAGGCTGTAAGTGACCGTATACAACACCTCATGTGTATGTGTGGTGTGTGTGTATTGTATGTGAATGCATATGACACCTATGTATGTGTATACAGCATGTGCATGTTGCTAGGTTGGCCAATCCTGACCCTGACTGCATTGGAATTACTGGTAGCCCCATCCTGCCTCCTGGGAAGCCCAGGTGCACTTGCCTCTGTGTGTGTGTTGTCTATACCTAAGGCAGATGTATACCTGGGTGCACCTGAGGTAAGTTGCTGTTTGCATTGGGGTTACTGAGAGCCCCATCCTGCCTCCTGGGAAGCCCAGGTGCACTTACCTCTGCGTGTATGTCATCTATACCTCAGGCAGATGTGTACCTGGGTACACCTGAGGTAGGGTGCTGTAGCCCAAACAACTCAAGTGTTATGGCCCATGCTGCTAAATAAACCCACATTAAATCCCACAACCACCTGCACCATTTCTGGGACCTTGTCAAGCTTTGGGTACTGATGGACTTCGGTATTGCCGAAGGATGTCAGGTGGACAATGGCCAAGTCCTGCAGGCTAAGAGTAGTGGCATTGGCTTCAACGTACTCGTGCATTGTGCCCTACTTGCCATGCGTGCCACCGATTTGCAACAGACAGATACTCAAGAGGATGCTAGTGATGCTGGCCTAAGTCGAGGACTTTAACAGAGGGGAAGAAGGTAGAAGGGCCTAAGCCTAGTTGATACCCAAAATGAGGAAATATGTACATGCATGTCCTACTTATATAGGTTAAGAAGCGACATGTGGAATAAGGAATGTGGGACAACAAGGTATGCAGAGCATGTGGTTATTGTCTACAATGAGTAAAATTAGAATGAAGGGATGCAAACGGGCATAGAACAATAAAGGATAGGATAATAGAAATGTGGCCAAGGATAGGACAATAGGGAGTAGCTGACTATAAAACAATGGAGTCATGGCCAAGGATAATACAAGGTCAGGAAGTCCCAAGGTGAGACAGACCGAAGGGTAAGGACAAGGAGTGTGGATGGTGATGTACCGAGCCAAGACCGGTGTACCAAGTGTTATGCATGCAGCATGGACACTTGGTTGTGGATATAGGATAGTTGCTCGGTCGGCATTGCCAAGTGGACAGGTCTCAGTATGTGTACTTGACAGACCTTTCTGACCTCTCAAAGTCTGAATAACCGATTTCTGATATTCTGATGCCTCAATCCGAGTTTCCGCATTCCTGAACCTCCAAAGATTCCAAAGTCAAGGTTCTGCTCCTTTGATAGATGACGTGCAGGATCATTGCATACCTCACTCCCTTGTTCTTCATTTTATATTGCCCCTTGTACTCTCTTCCCCCCCTTGTCTTTACTTGGCAAAAGTTAGTATAAGACCAGATACATGTATATAAGTCACCAGTCGACTAGACTATTTGCCAGTACAAATATCGACTTAATTCTGCATCATAGTTTCCAATTAAGTTCCAGTAAACTTTCCGACTTTCCGAAGTTAGGGACAGATGATTGAGGAGGGCACAACACATAAGTTGAAGCCAAGTCCCTGCGACCTCAAACCATTTGTACCACCCTATACCGTAAACAGTTCCAAGACCCCTGGCACTTCCCATCCTTCCATCCCCATTCCAATTCCAAACCTGCGACCTTTAGTCCCTCCATCCCTGGAGTATGAACCCCCCTTCAGAAACCATTCGGAACACTATGGAAACCCTTCTGGAAGCCTCTAGCTAAGTACCAACATGTGGATTTAACAGTATATTTGTACTCACACTCCTGATCATCATAAAAGCATGAGACCTATCACACATTTGCAAGCCATGCAGACAATCACCCAGGCATCTGCCCATCGTGCATCCATCCCCTGAGAACTGTCTTCCTCTGGACCAAGTTTCCAGATGCCTCAGACCCCAGCACACCCCCTGGAGCCTTCATCTGACTCTGGATTCTTGGATGCAGATCAACACCTGCATTCGAATTTGACCAACCCATTCCTTGTGAACCACCCCCCGGTGACTCAACAATTGCTGCCTTCAAAGATGCAATCCAGTTCAGGACCATCCTCAGCAGTGCCATCAAACTCATCGGCACCCCCCCATTTGTATCTCCCCCCTACGTACCACCACCCTTCACATCTCAGCCCATGGCACCACCGCCTGTAGCACCACCATTCGTTAGTTTAATTCCCTAATGCCATTAGTATAACAGATTTTAGAGGTAAAAGGTTTAATATGTTCAATTAAGCCACCACCTGTCATACCTCTGCTTGCTGCACCACCCCCCGTTGCCCCCATGTTGCACCACCCACCGCAGCACCACCACCACCTGCACACCCAGGAGGGGCCCCCACCTTAGGATCCAACATTGTGCCCAATCTCACTCAGGCCCTCATTATGCTGGCAAGCAACTTAGCCAGCCCCAGAAGATTAGCCTCCCGCAATGCCAAGGTCCGGGATCCAGATACCTTCGATGGATCCGATTTGAGGAAACTACAAGCCTTCTTAGTACAATGTAGACTGAACTTCCATGACCACCCTGATGCTTTTGACACCGACAGCACCAAGGTAACCTATGTACTGTCGTACCTGACTGGTACCGCCCTGGACTGGTTTGAACCAGCCCTCTCTGCCTCTGACAAGCCAGACTGGCTCCATGACTATGAGGAGTTTGTGAGTGAACTCAAAACCAATTTCAGCCCCCACAACCCAGAGGGAGAGCCCGAAGCAGACCTCAAGAACCTCCACATGTGGGATAACCAGTGCATCATGAAATATGTAGTCAAATTCAATCGACTAGCCACCTGCATCCACTGGGGCAATGCTACACCTCGTCGCCAGTTCTACAATGGACTCTCTGGCAGGATCAAGGACGAGATCTCCAGAGTAGGAAAGCCCCATTCCCTGCTCTAACTCCATCTCCTGTCCCAATCCATCGATGCCTACTACTGGGAGTGATGATCGGAAATTGCCAGAGAGCCCCCCTCTACCCGGAACTTCAACCACCCCTACGACAGAGGGAGGACCCCCATGACCCTGTATTTGGCCCCTAACATGGGCAATAAGACGGCCAATCTAGGCAAACCCGTGACCCCGTCCAGTGGCAGCAGGACTACCATGGATCTTTCGTCCAAAATTGGAAAAGATGGAAAACATACACCGCAAGAATGGCAACGCTGCTTCGAACAAAACCTCTGCCTCTTCTGTAGCAGATTGGGCCACTCAGCCAAGGAATGCCCAAGATCCACCATTACAGTCACTAAAGGATGAGCAACCTCCATGACAGAAGAGGTTGAAGAAGAGTCTGAGACATCGGATGCTTTGGAAACCGAGAAATAAGAAGCTAGGCTCCCGACTCTGGCACCAGTTGTTTGCATTGAACATGAACTGTGCTAAAGGAAGTAAAATAAAACAATGCATCCAACCTTTTCAGGAATATGACCCCCCATGACCAATCGTCAAAAAGATTTCAACCCATTTCTGCAGAAACACTCCGACCCTCTGACTCTGACCCTTCGAACTCCAACCCTCCAAATCTGACCCTCCGAACCCCATCAGAATTATAGTTGCAAGGACCATACACTCATCTAATATGATCCGTTGATCAACAGGGCATTGAGTACTACTCATTTAGATTTATCCTAACTGATTCTTGGCACCATGGAGCCAGCAGTTTTCACTCAGCTCAACCTGACACTCTGAAAAACTCTGCTCAGGAAAAACCCTGAACACCGTGGAATCCTGTACCATCCCTTAGACAAAATGGTACCATGTGTAGATTCTCTTAGACTAGAACTCTTCTTAGAATGTTAATAATGAGCCGAACTAATTAACACGATTCAACCGAGACTTGAATTGCAGGACATCCCCCAAATCCCGACGACACTACCGCCATCCAAGCGACAATCCGGTAAAAATGAATACCACAATCTTCATGACCACCACGACACCATGACCACTATGACCCCAACCACGGAGTTGGGCAGACGATGAGATGTCTATCCCAGGAAGGAGAACACCCAGAAAAAAACCCACATCATTTGAAAGCCCTAACACTTCTCCTCCAAACCAGCCTGATGCCATTTACAATCACACTCATGACCCAATTATATAAACAATCTATTCACTATAAACATGGAACACCCTAGGTTCTGATCAGAACCAACCCAATCAGAGCACAAACAGTTCCAACCCAAGCCAGCCCCGGAGACTCACCCTCCTAAACCTCACTTCCCCAAACCACCCAACAGACCCCTCACACCGAGCGTCTACCTCCCATGACTGAGTCACTCAACAGACTCACCCGAACCCCCACTGGTCTTTGAAGAATGAACACAGCCTGAGAATTGATCATGGAGACCACCCCCTGCCTGATTAATCAAGGACGACAATGAATCAACAAGATTCCAAGCCAGTGTGACCTCTCCCAAATGCAGTTCCAACAACTTGACAATTTGAAAAAGACAGCAGTCGAGTGCCACAAGAAGACCCTGGAAATAACTCGAGTTCACCTGGAATGCATCTAGATGGGCTAAAAATGCAGAAATCCAATCAAAAGCTTCTGGACCATCCACCCCCACCACCAGACCACCGGGAACAATGCCCCATCCTGAATGACCACAAGGGTGGGTTCTGGATGGTAACAGATCTAGGAACCACCCCTGCACTATGGGGAGATTAAAGGAGGGAGAAATCAAACAAATCCAAACAAACCAAGGGAATTGCAAATCGCGATGGCACGAGCCTGCAATGCCACCACATCAGCATCAATGTCCCCCAGGCATCACACTTCATCTTCAAGACTCCCTTTGGATTCCACTGACAATGCCCCGGAAAGGAAAAAACAGGAAAGGATTCCAAAACTTTCTGAGGGTCGAGGATCCATGTTCTCCATTGAGGAAGGGCCCCTCTCAGTTCTGTGAACACCCCCTTTTATAGACAAACAAACCATCAGCACTTATCGATCAAAGCATCCCAGGAAATAGTCAGAAAACTCCCACAGTAATGTCCGTCTTAATTACTGCTTCAATTAAAGCTTAGGACTTCGAGGGCTCGGTCCTAGTGGAGGGATACTGTTATGGCCCATGCTGCCAAATAAACCCACATTAAACCCCACAACTACTTGCACCATTTCCAAGACCTTTCTGACCGCTCAAAGTCTGAATAACTGATTTCCAATATTCTGATGCCTCAATCTGAGGTTCTGCATTCCCGAACCTCCGAAGATTCCAAAGTCAAGGTTCTGCTCCTTTGATAGACGATGCGCAGGATCATCATGTACCTCACTCCCTTGTTCTTCATTTTATATTGCCCCTTGTACTCTCTTCCCCCCCTTGTCTTTACTCGGCAAAAGATAGTACAAGACCAGATACATGTATATAAGTCACCAGTGGACTGGACTATTCACCAGTACAAATATCGACTTAATTCTATGTTATAGTTTCCGATTAAGTTCTGGTAAACTTTCCAACTTTCCAAAATTAGGGACAGATGATCGAGGAGGGCACAACACATAAGTTGAAGCCAAGTCCCTGCAACCTCAAACCATTTGTACCGCCCTATACTGTGAACAGTTCCAAGACCCCTGGCACCTCCCATCTTTCTGTCTCCATTCCAATTCCAATTCCGAACCTGCGACCTTTAGTCCCTCCATCCTCAGAGTATGAACCCCCCTTCGGAAACTATTCGGAACCCTCTGGAAACCCTTCTGGAAGCCTCTAGCTAAGTGCTGACATGCAGATTTAACATCAAGCCCTTATGTGTATTGGATCTTAGAGCACACTTGATTTGGTGAAGGATGCTGATATCAAGGCTGCATTGGGGGATGAGGTCACTGATCCTAAGGAGGAGCATACTATGGGTTGGGATATTATTAAGGGTAATATTCTATAAATTCTGAATTTTTATAATAAGAAAATATATTAAATTTCAGGATTGAGTCAATTTATACCCATTGTGGGTGGCAGGTAGGTGCAATACCTGTTGTGGGTTATAGGTAAGAACATACCCATTGTGGGTTATGGGTAAAAGCAATACCTATTGAACCTGCAGATAAGAACAATACCCATTGTAGGTCATGGGTAAAAGCAATACCCATTGAACCTGCAGGTACCCATACCCATACCCGCAATAACCCGCTATCCATTGCTAAGGGTACGGGTAATTTCGGGTACAGGTATGGGTAGGCACAAAATACCCAGGGGTTACCCATGCCAATCACTAAGTTCCTCAGTCTGAGTATCAACTAGGTTTACACCTTCCTACTCTCCTCCTTCCATTCAGAAGTCCCTACTTGGGCCGACACCCTTGGCATCCTCTCGAGTATCTTTTCTGTTACAAGTTAGTTGCATGCATAGGAGGCAGGGCACAATGCATGAGTATGTTGAAGCCAAGCCACCCCGACTGGCCTGCAGGACTTGGCTGGTTCCCAACCATACCATCAGTGGTACCGAGGCCTGACAATGCTAGACTCTGGTTGCACTCATCATATTACCAATAATCTAAGTGATTTTACACCATATGCTGAGTATTCCTCTACATCCTATATCACCCTTGCCAATAAAGCTAAAACACAAGTAGCATACTATGGAATTGGCACCATCACTGTGACCACTAATGTTGATGGACAAAAGCAACAAATCATCCTCCAACACATCCTTTATGCCCTAAACTTAGGTGGCAGATTTATCTCATTAACTGCTCTTACTGAGAAGGGCTTTTTTGGATGAAAAATGGCTAAAATTATTGTGATTGGACAAACTGCAACTTATGCTCATCAACATAACTATCATTGGTGGATCTCTTTGACTACTGCTGCTCCTTCTGTCAGTTCCACATCATCATCTTTACCTATTGAGCTCTTTTATAAATGACTCAGTCATCTATCATGGTCGGCCATTAAACATTTTGGCCAAGACCTAGACCACTCATCGAAATATCAACTATTAACATGTAAAGGATATTTGCTTGGTAAATTAACTTGTCAATATTATACCAGCTTATCTTATTATTCTACTGAACCCTTCCAACTAATCCACATGGATCTTTGCATCCCCATGCAAACTGGTTCTATTGAAGGAGTATGACAACTTTGGAAATCCTTCGAAACCAAACGTGTCCACATCCATTCACTCCAACTCGAACAACAACAATAACAACAATCAGTCTTCATCCAATTCCAACAACTCGAACAACAAGAGGAGTAAGAAGGGGGCAAAGAAGAATGGCAATGATAAGTCTTCCAACAATAAAAGCAATGCTAATAACATTTTATCCAAGCTTAGAAAGATGAGAAGCTGTTGCCCGAAGAAGTTGTGATAGAATTCTAGAACATGCTGTTTAATGCTATCCAGGTTGTCTGGATTTTAGTGTAAATACAAGCCTTCTTGGGAGCATCTAAGAGGTCAGAGATAAGGGGAAGTGAATAATGGTCCTTCTTTGTAATTCTGTTTAGACCACGAAAGTCTACACAGAGTCAGAGGGAGCCATCCAACAATGTTATATAGAAAGTAACATTCTGAAGTTTGCTAGTTGGAAATTGGATGGGGATCATAGTTGTTTATCTCAGTCTTCATTTCTGCTCTTGCTTTTACAAAATTAGGGTCCAGTGTGGTCTGGTAGATGCAACACACAAGTTGAAGCCAAATCCTCTTCAGAACCTTCGCCTTTGGGAGATATTACTTTTATTACAACTACATCATTCCTTTACATTGTAACAGTAAATTAACTTGTCAATCTTATACCAGCTCATCTTATTGTTCCACTGAACCCTTCCAACTAATCCACATGGATCTTTGTAGCCCCATGCAAACTGGTTCTATTAAAGGTCATGATTATTTTATGATACTTGTAGATGACTACTCTCACTTCTCATGGGAGTACTTCCTACTCAAAAAGAGGGAAGCCTTTGGTCATTATCAAAACTTTACAAATTTTATATTGACCAACTTTGAATGCAAAATCAAGGAGATCTGTTCTGATTGTGGGGAAGAATTCTTAACAAAGGAATTCAAGCAATTACTCCTTGATCAAGGGACTATGCATCAGGTAACAGCACTAGACATGTCTATACAAAATGGCATGGCTGAATGTGCAAATTGTACTGTCATCCAATCTGCAAAAACAATGCTACACACTGCTGGTTTAACTTATGTATTTTGAGAATGTACTGTGGACACTACAATCTTTACTCACAACCACTCACCTACATAATTCCTCTCCTATAAATCATGATACAAGTTAATATTTGGATAAAAATATGATATCTCCTACTTGTGAGTATGTTACGATATAAAAGAATGATGTAGTCATTATAAACGTAATATCTCCCAAGGTCGAAGCAATGGCAAGGTTCTGAGTAAGGCTAGGCTTCAACTTGTATGTTGCACCTATCAGATCACACTAGACCCTAATTTCATAAAAGCAAGATCAGAAATGAAGTCTAAGATGAATGGAAGGAAGGTTAGTGTCAGCTTTCAGTAATGTTGAAGGTGCGGGCAGGGATCAGCCAAGTCCTGCAGGCCGGTAGTAGTGGCTTTGGTTTCAATGTGCTCATGTATTGCACCCTACTTTCCATGCTTGCCACCAATTTGGGACATAAGAGGATCTCAGGAGAGTGCTGAGGATGTCGGCCTGAGTAGGGGACTTTAACTGGGAAGGGAAGGTAGAGGGGCCTAAGCCTAGTCGATACCCAGAATGAGAAAGTATGTACATGTAAGGGCAACCCCAGTGGTGTCTGGGGACTGTCTCACAGGGCCTAGCAATGGGGGAAATCTTAAGGTCTATTACTCCTGCATATACATAAGGAAGGGGACTTTACCTAGCAATATCCTAAGAAGAAAACCTAGACCCCATTGCCAGCAAGTCTTGCGCTCTATATACCCTATACCCATGCACTGCTTCTCTATCATACACTACCCTTCCTCTGGTTCCAGTGGTATGATCTACTAAATGCCTGTAAGCCCAGCCCCAGGAGTCTGGCCCAGAGCCTCGGTGTCTTGGCTCAGCACATGATGGGAAGGTCGGTCAGTCATTAGCATCCAGGGGTAAGTCTGTCGAGTTCTCCCAGCTCCCATTCCTCAGTCCCCTTCTCCATGGGTGTCTCTCTTGTCTATCATGATTATCCCATTGAGCTAATATTTTGGCAGACCATATCATGCTTGGCTCAGGGAAATTAGATGGGTCATCCCCTGACATCACCCCCCCTTCTAGAGTGCTGTTTTATTGAAGCATGGATTCAAAGGCCATTGCCCAAATGGGTTGGGGAGCTCCTGGGTGTGACTGGTAGAATTCCTGGACCTTGACCAGCACTGCCATATCCTCTTCTGCTACCCATGTATTCTCCTCGTAACTATACCCCTGCCACTTCACCAGGAAATACAATCCTCCTCACATCAGACGGCTATCTAGAACCTTTTCTACCACATAGTGTTCCCCCCTTCCACTAATTCTGGTAGGAGGGGTTCTAGTCTGTCTCCTCAAGATCAGGTCTTTGGGAGCAGGAGCAAGTTTGACTGTATTGAACACCAGGTGGAGACAGGACAGGGATTGGAGAAGTTGGAGTCAGTACAAGTGCCAGCCTACTCTCTTCTAGATCAGGAAGGGGCCAAGATACTGGTGGCTCAACTTTTGGGATGTTTGAGTTGTCCAAATATCTGAGGCATCTAGGAAGACTCAATCTCCCACTTGGTACTCAGGTGCTGGCAATCGTTGTTGGTTATAATACCAAGCTATGTCATCCTTGGCTTTCACCAGAGCCAATTTTGCTTCTTCTAACAACTTCTCCATCTGGTCCTTGAACTCATTGACTGTCTCGGTGAGCAACCCAGGCTCATGTGGCTCGAAACCCATATACAGATGCTGTCTGGTGTCTAGCATGAATGGGGTTTGCTGGGTGGCCAAGTGCACATGATTATTGTACTGGAACTCAGCCATCAGTAGGAGATCATCCCAGTCATCCTGTTGTTCATTGACAAAGACTCGGAGATATTGCTCTAATTCCTGGTTGATGCATTCCATCTGTCCATCTGTCAGGCCCCAGTACTGCTGATGATGCGTGGGCCAAGCATTATAGTAATAGTGCTGGCTTTATGATGCTGGCAGGAAGTGGCCAAGTCCTGCAGGCTGGTCGTAGTGGCTTGGCTTCAACGTGCTCATGCATTGCACCCTACTTTCCATGCATACCACTGATTTAGGACAGAAGAGATACCCAGGAGAGTGCTGAGAGTGTTGGCCTGAGTAAAGGACTTTAGGCAGGAAGGGAGGACAAGAAGGCATAAACCTAGTTGATTTCCAGAACAAAGAACCATCTACATACATTCACTACTTATATAGGTTAAGAAGTGAGATGTGGAACAGGGTGGCACAAGGAATGGAGAATAATAAGGTATGAAGAATCATGTGGAGGTATTGTCCACAATGATTAAGAATAGAACAAGGAATGTGGGTGAGGATAGAACAATGAAGTATGACCAAGAACAAAAGAGTGAGTGAGAATAGAACAATGGAAAGTGGCTGAATATAAAACAATAGAGCCATGACCGAATAATAGGCAAGTAGTAAATGTCCCAAAGGGGATTGGTTACAGGAAGGAAGGGGAATAAATGAATGACAATGAGTAGAGGGGGTGAGATGAGGATAGTACACCAAATGATGAGCCGAATGTACCGAGCCGAGACCACATACTAGTGAGGAATGATTGGTCACTAGTGTGGGATTAAACGGTAAGGGTCGATTGGTCAGTATGACTGAGTGAACCAGAGCTCAGTATCGTTGCCTTGACACCATCCCCCTGTGAATGGTAGGCAGTGGTAGCTGCCAGTTTGATTCCCAGTAATCGGTAGAGCTCCTGTGTGAACTCCAAGACAAACTGCAGTCCCCAGTCTGAGACCACCTGTCTTGGCAATCCATGCAACTTCTATACGTGCACGAGTAGGGAAATGCACGGGTCAGGCCAACCTGCACGGGTCACCGGGTCGGGTGTCCTTGGGTGTGGGTGCGGGTCAAGCCGCGAGCACCCGTGACCCGGGCCCAACCCGGGGCGTCAACTCCGACACGAACGCGACGCCCCGAATGCGACGAAAGTGCCATATGCACATGCGACACCACGAACGCGACAAATGCGGGGTATGAGTCGTATGCGCCGTACGCGCTGTATGTGCCGTATGCGCCGTACGCGCTGTATGTGCCGTACGCATCATACACGCCGCACGCGTCATACACCCTGCACGCGCCATACGCATCGTACGCGCCGCACGCGCCATATGCGTCGTACGCGCCGTATGCGCTGCACGCACCGTACGCATCGTACATACTGTATGTGCCGTATGCACCGTACGCATCGTATGCGCTGTATGCACCGTACGCATCGTACGCGCTGTATGCACCGTACATGTCGTACGCGCTGTACGCACCATACGCGTCGTACGCGCCGTATGCGCCATACACGTCGTACGCGCCGTATGCGCCGTACGCGTTGTACGTGCCGTATGCGCCGTATGCGTCGTACGTGCCGTATGCGCCGTACGCGTGCGGGTGCGGCGTGCACCCGACACCTGTCGACCCATGGGAAAAAACCCATGGGTTGACGGGTTCGGGTTTCCCATGGGTCAGGTGCGGGTCACCCACATTTGACCCATGGGTGACCCGTGCTGTTCCCTATGCATGAGGTAGAGTCATGCCACTCCCAATGCTGTGATCATAGTATTTGTCAGGAGAAAATGGGCTCTTTTGCTCACTGAATCTACAACTTTCATGACTGTGTCATACCCATGTGCCTCGGGAAGTTTGACGATGAAATCTACACTGATTGTATCCCACCAATGTTCAGGGATTGGGAGTGGTTCTAGTGGGAGATTATGTAATATTATGACTTTGTCTTCTTTTCACAACATAACACTTGTACTTTCAGTTCCTTGTTCTTTTGATCAGAGAACCTTTCCCCATTTGTGTCCTCCCTTGTTCTCAGTTGCTAAGCCCTACTGGAATTTGAAATACATACTAGTATAAATTACACATGTAATGTAGAATTTGAGTAGTCTGATAATCAACTTAGAATTCAACCAGGCAAACCTTGCTCACCTTCCGAGCTTTTCATTGAACAGTTTCTACAACTTCACTCCACTCTGAACCTCTGTCCAAAGTTAGGGACCAATGAGATTTGGAAGGTGCAGCACATAAGCTGAAGCCAAGCCTCACACCCAAACCTCTGTGAAGTTTCGACTCACCAAGCTTTATGTGCTAAGAACCTCACCACTCACATTCTTAACACATCATTCAAGAATGAAAACATTGGTACCACTCAAAAGTAAGAACAATGCTGCCACTAAATCAATAAGAATAATAGCACTACATACACAAAGAGAAAATAGAAACATTGTTCTCTCCTAAGCCTCTTAATCCTAAAGGAGGTTTGAATTGAAACATATGAACTTTACACTCTCTATCACTTATAGTGGTTTCATAGCCCTCACCCTCACCTTCTGTTCCATCTCTACCACCTCTCCATCCTATGCCTTTACCACCTCCCCCTTTAACTCTTGTCATTCTGCCACATGCAAGTGCAGTCCCTGTGGTGACTCCAGTGCTTTTTCCCATCCTTGCCCTTACAGTGGTGCTTCAAGAGTTGACCCAAGCTGTAAGACAGCTTTACTATGAGATGGTAGACATGAGGTGGGAGTTATATGATGTGTGGTTAGAGTTAGGGGAATTGTGAGGTGAGGTTTGGAATTTAGCAGTACAGAGGAGTGAGTGGGACTTTACTAGAGGACCATTGGTAGGACCCCCTCTAGTAAGAGAAACCTAGGAGGATTTGATTAGGCAAGATTAGGGAATAGCATGGGTTAGGCCAACTAGAGGGGGTCACTGGGTCAGGTGTCCTTGGGCTTGGGTGTGGGTCAAGTTGAGAACACCTGTGACCTGGGCCCAACCTGCCATGCTGTCAAGCTTCAGGTACTGATGGACTTCGGTACTGCTGAAGGTTGTCGGGCAGACAATGGCCAATTACTGCAGGCCAAGAGTAGTGGCATTGGCTTCAATGTACTTGTGTATTGTGCCCTACTTGCCATGCGTGCCACTGATTTTCAACAGACAGATACTTGAGAGGATGCTGATGATGCCAGCCTGACTCGAGGACTTAACAGAGGGGAAGAAGGTAGAAGGGCCTAAGCCTAGTCGATACCCAGAATGAGGAGATATGTACATGCATGTCCTACTTATATAGGTTAAGAAGTGATATATGGAATAAGGAATGTGAGACAACAAGGTATGCAGAGCATGTGGTTATTGTCCACAATGAGTAAAATTAGAATGAAGGAATGCAAAACAGGGATAGAATAATAAAGGATAGAATAATAGAAGTGTGATCAAGGATAGGACAATAGGAAGTGGTCGACTATAAAACAATAGAGTCACAGCCGAGGATAATACAAGGACAGGAAGTCCCGAGGTGAGACGGACCGAAGGGTGAGGACAAGGGAGTGTGGATGGTGGATGTACCGAGCCAAGACCGGTGTACCAAGCGTTATGCATGCGGCATGGACACTTGGTCATGGATATAGGATGGTTGCTTGGTCAGTGCTGCCAAATAAATGGGTCTCGGTACATGTACTTGACATATGTTAACTATGTACATATTCATGTGCATGTATATGACATACACCTGGGGACTTGCTCCTGTCATATATGTTCACATACAACATGCACATGCCTCACATTCACATATAAAACATGAATGTGCCAACACAAACACATATGACATGCACATGCCAATACAAACTGTTAGGAAACAGGGGATGCTCCCTTAAAGTCTAGTCATTCTCCAAATGGTTCAGCTCTCTGGAATCCAAACCTCTCCTCCAAGGAAAAATCTACTTTAAATCAGTCTTATCTGGACTACCAAAAAAATGTTATAATATTTTTGCTGGCCATTTAAGAGTTGATTACCCTTAAGTAATTAACTCTTAAATCATCAAGCACTCTAGGGCCCAAGGAAAACCTCCAAAAAAAAACTTATATTTTTACCTATCTCTACTTGGACCCACAAGGAACCACAGCCAGGTGCCAAATAGTTATACACAGAAAATGGCACCAAACTGCTGGTTCAAGTTTTCAAGTCTACAATGTACAACAAATTCCTGGGTTTACATAATGAATATTACATACAAGGTCAGCCCAGAAGCATGGCTTACATATTATTAATATTTCATGACTTGACCAGTCACAAGACTACTAGCCATGGGAATATTGCTTATTTCTTTATCACTAGTGACTACAGGGTGACACTGTGACTTCCACAGGCTTCCAGGAGTTTCTATTCCTTTCCACACCCTTCCACTAATTTCAGGAAAGTCTTGCCTTATTGGGAAGTTACATAATCAGCTTAGAATTAGTATATGTATATAGATGCTAGTGCTGTAGCATAAAAGTAATCTTAATCTTACACTCATCTATAATCTACGGGATTACCAGTCTAGCTAAGCACTTATATAAGTTGGTCTGAAGACCACTTATAGTAGGTACATTGGTCCAAAGACCAGTTGCCACCCTTTCCATCAATAGGTCCAAAGATCCATTGGCAAATGGAGGTTTATTCTCTCTCACTCTTCTACTGAAGTGGAAGGTTCTCAGCTAAAACAGAAAAGGTATGCAAAAACATAGTAAAAGAACTAAATCATATTATACAGAACATCAATGGAAATAATCCTAGGCAAGGATAGAACTAATAGTTTACACTCATAAACTATTATTCCTACATGTAATTGACAAGATACTTGCCACCAAGGTCCCCTCTAAACAATTCTTTATGGACAACAACCCGGACTGGCATTAACTTGCTATCATCTTGTCAGAGAATTTGATTGGGCTCTATCAACACCAAATTTTTGTCACACTTCTTGGGTTAAATAATCAATGGTTTCAAAACACGAATGTGTATGACATGCATGCACTGACACAAACATATATGACATGCACACATTGACACAAATGAATATGACATGCACATGCTGACACAATGTCAA
This sequence comes from Gomphus sp. MG54, assembly GCA_003314385.1. Taxonomy (NCBI): domain Eukaryota; kingdom Fungi; phylum Basidiomycota; class Agaricomycetes; order Gomphales; family Gomphaceae; genus Gomphus; species Gomphus sp. MG54. Next base: position 7,696 of record QLPG01017571.1, on the reverse strand, counting down.
GCTTTGGGAATGCTGAGTGTTGGATGGGAACTGCCAAGTCCTACAGGCCAGAAGTAGTGGCTTTGGCTTCAACGTACTCGTTGCACCCTACTCTCCATACATGCCACTGATTTGCAACAGATGGGATACTTGGGATAATGCCAATGATGCCAGCCCAAGTAGAGGACTTAACAGAGGAGGAAGGGAAGGTAAAGGGGCCTAAGCCTAGTCGATATCCAGAATGAGGAAATATGTACATACATGCCCTACTTATATAGGTTTAAGAGGTGACATGTGGAATAAGGAATGTGGGACAATAAGGTATGCAGAGCATGTGGGTGTTGTCCACAACGAGTAAAATTAGAATGAAGGAATGCAAACGGGAATAGAACAATAAAAGATAGAATAATAGAAATGTGGCCAAGGATAGGACAATAGGGGGTGCCCGTATATAAACAATGGTTGTGACCAAAGATAAAACAAGGACAGGAAGTCCCAAGGTGAGGCAGGTTGAGGAATAAGGAGTAGGCATGGTGGGTTAATGGATAGTGAATTGCATAGAGTATGTGAGGGGTAATGGGTAAGGAATGTGGGTGGTGAATGTGCTGAACTGAGACCGACATACCAAGTGATGTGCATGCGGCGTGGACACTTGTACATGGACATAGGATGACTGTTCAGTTGGCACTGCCAAATTACTGGGTCTTGGTATATGTACTTGACATACAAATGCATATGACATGCATGTGCCAACACAGATGTATGTGACATGCATGCACCAACACAAACACATATGACAAGCACATGCTGACATAAACACATGTGGGAAAAAACCCATGGGTTGATGGGTTTAGGTTCCCCAAGGGTTGGGTGCAGGTCACCCACATTTGACCTGTGGGTGACCCATGCAATTCCCTAGGCCAGGTTAGCCTGGCATTGAGTTGTGGGATGGGATGTTAGAGAGGAAGGGGAATGTTCTGAAGTGGAAATGTAACAGAAAAGAATTGTAATTGAACATTTTAAAAAGTTGTAATTGAACTTGAATATGAAATAAATTGGAATTTCTTTTGAGATTAATGGTGAATTTGTTTACATGATAAGTGCCCATATAATGATCAATTACACAGGATTGGGAGTTTACATCCAACAAACCCTAATGACAGAATTCCAACATCCGTCAGCGCTACAGGCGGCCATGTGTAATGACAGAGAATTCCAACATCTGTCACCTCTACAGGCGGCCATGTGTGAGGTCTCTAGCTATCAGGGAGGCGGAAAGTCAGTCTCCTCCTCCATTTCTTATATTTTCCTTAACCCATTTCCTGCAGACTTGATACTACCGTCCCTGATGACCCCTCGTCCTCGACGAGGACACAGACCTCTCGCATGCTTGAACAGCCTTGGGCTGCCCACACTCCTCGAGGGTCAGTCTCTTCGTCTCTTACTCCTCTTTTCCTCATCCTTCGTTTCTGTTGCAGATTTGATACTGCCGGCCATTGTAGTCCCTCGTCCTCAGGACCCTTGGGCTGCCCATTCCAAGGCTGGACCGCGTGCAACGGCGACGGGCCTATGTGCCACAGCTTCGTGGCCAATCACCAACAGCGCGACCCTCGCGTCAAAACATCCAAAAATTCGATCCTTCCCAGGATGAGCAGACACAGATGGGTACCTCACCAGACAGGACGCATATAATTTTGGTGTGCATACAGCAAGTGGGGGGGACACTTGCGCTGGTATATATATACATACACCAGGCCCAAAATGGGGACACCTAATGTAGGGTATGTAATCCCCCTCTCCCGGATCGTTACGAGGTATCTCACGACCGATTGCGACAGGTGGTCGTCATCTGTTAGATCCGTCCCTCCCAACGCCCATTCGACTCTGTCCCATTTGAGGATGGATGAAGGAAGGACGATTTGGTAACCCCACCATTCCTGGTGGCTGGTGTTCATTGCTTGTTTCAATTTTTACTATTTAATACCACACATTCATCTACAGACTACGAAGATTGCGCGCAGCCCTTCGACATAATGCGGCCTTAGGTCCTTGAACAGAACAGGGCGAGAACTCACTTGCCACCAACCTCAAACAAGTCTGTACTACAAGATTACAAGGCTAGACCGCCGCAGCTGATGTCCTATCCTGATACCAAGATTCCATCTACCATTGCTCCCTCCGGATCGCACCGGACTATTGTTTCATTGAAACCTAGTTAGAAGTTATCCAGATGCCGTCAATTAGGGCTCTTGAGGAAGAAACCAACAGGATGGTCACGAGAACGAGCAAGTCCTCACCTCAGTCATGTAGCTCTAACTTGATTCAGAGGAGACCAAACTAACCATGGTAGTATTTATACTATACGAGGATGGCACCGAGACTATAAGAAAGTTGAGTGTGAATGATAATGTGGACTGGATCAGTCTACGGTCTATCGTAATGTGAATGCATCCACACTCTGCAGTCCTATGTCTTCACGTGTCAGATTGCTTTTATGAGCAATTGATCGGGTATAGTGTTTAAATTGTGTTTAAATTGTTTTGTTGCTAAATTTCTGCCATGAATTGAATGAGATGGCAGGCTGAGCTTTGTAACCAAATTCACAAGGTGTTCATGCACCTGCTCTGAAATTCAAAATATGTACATTCTTCTTTTGCTTTGCTATCTCAGTTTGGTGAGGTCTGAGAGCTGTTTTCAAAGAATACTAATCTTTGCTATCCCAGAATGATGCGACTATGGTTACGATACCGTGCTGGTTTGCTGCTGTCTACCATTGTTGATCGTCACTAGATGTGCGCGGTTGGGCTTGATATCGAAGCTGAGGTCTTTCAAATGGATCTTCCGCACCTCCTGGGTCACACAAGATTCACTATTCTGATGTACATCTTCACCATTGAGTGATTTTCAACCATACCAGTTGTGGTGCCCAAAGCTGCTGAAGCTCGGGAGAGCGGTATTTCCGAGGGGCCATCAGGGATGGCAGTATCAAACCTGCAGAACAAAGGGAAATGGGATGAAGAAAAAGAACTCAGGGAGGAGACTGACTTTCAGCTTCTCTGATAGCGAGAGAACTCACACATGGCCGTCTGTTTATCCGACGTATACGATCTTAATACACATGAGGAAATTATGGATGGTGGAAGACTGGAATTAGTGAGGCGAGTAGACAAAGGGCAGAATGACATTTTGTCCGCGATGCTAGCCGCCCGCCGAACCTATCGATATATAGGTATAGATGTCTTTGATACCGAAGTACATCCATACATTTTTTCGCGCCATTTGACTTGACCTTTTGTTCTTCGTTTGGAATTTTGGTGCTTGATTCTACGTCCTTGGGCCCCGTGCACCCCGTGTTATCACACATCTAGACCCATGTAGTCGTCAATGATTCGACTGTTGGTGATGATTGGTGTCAGGATATCAGCTGCGGCGGCGCTAGCCTCACGACCTAGTCACTTGTTTGAGGTTATGACAAATGAGTTTGTAGATGAATGGATGGTAGTAAATAGTACAATTTGAAACAAGCAATGAAAATCAGACAATGTTACATAAGGGAAGACTATATAAAGAACTCCACCCCAAATCGTCCTTCCCTCGTCCATCCTCAAATGGGGCAGAGTCGAATGGGCGTTTAGGAAGGACGGATCTAACCGATGACGACCACCTGTCGCAATCGGTCGTGAATACCTCGTAACGATCCGGGAGCGGGTAATTACATACCCTACATTCGGTGTCCCCATTGTGGGACTGGTGTATGTATACATATACCAGCGCAAGTGTTTCCTCCACTTGCTATATGCACATCCCTCGCATTGACCGACATTATATCGGTCCTGTCTGGTGAGATACCCATTTGGGTCTGCTCACCCTGCGAAGGATCGTCAAAATTGTTGCTTTGATGCGAGGGCTGCTGCCCTCGCGCTGGTGGTGATTGGCCACGAAGCTGTGGCACATAGGCCCGTCGCCGTTGTACCCGGTCCAGCCTTGGAACGGGCAGCCCAAGGGACCTGAAGCTGGGGAGGCGAGTGTGTCCCCGTTGAGGACGAGGGACAACAATGGCCGGCAGTATCACATCTGCAACAGAAACAAAGGATGAGGAAAAGAGAAGTAAGAGACGAAGAGACTGACCATCCAGGTGTGTGGGCAGCTCAAGGCTGCTCAAGGATGGGAGGGTGGTGTGTCCTCGTCGAGGACGAGGGGTCATGAGGGATGGTAGAATCAAGTCTGCAGGAAATGGGTTCAGGAAAATATAAGAAATGGAGGAGGGACTGACTTTCGGCGTCCCTAATAGCCAGGGATCTTGCACACGGACGCCTGTACAGGTGGCGGATGTTAGCATTCTCTGACATTGTGGTTTATGAGTGGAAGAGTGGAAAAAGGGAGTGGACAGAGTACTCTTTTATCCCCATGAGGGTAGCCGCCCACGAAGCACGTCGACCTATCATGATAAGCGTCTTTGATATTGCCCAATATTGCATGCGCTTTTGTTCCTAGTTTGGAATTTCCACCTACACGTCCTGGGGCCACGTGCCACATACACACACACCTTAGAAGACAGAATGCCAAAATTCAACCAAGAGCGTCTTCAACGGTTTATCAGTGGATACAACGTTGTAGTTCCAAACAAAGGTTGTGTTGCTACATTTCTACCTCCACCTTCTACTTTGCTGTAACTGGAGTGCTATTACAATACCGTGAGACCTTACAGTGTTGATGGGCTGCATGCAATCTTGGCATGTGTTGAAAAGTAATACTCTACGACTAATGTCCGATCGGACTATGACTCCGGATTGTTTCGCATCACGCTCGCTACGCTCCCTATTCCCTTTATACTCATAGTCGTTCGTTTTTTCCCACTTCAGTCTTTTACTGTTGGCTGAATGAAGAGTGCGTATCTTTTCCTTCACTCCTAGAGTACCTTAGACTTACGGACCTGTAGTCTTATCTTTTGTCTAGGTACTTAATACAGTTTACTGCAGCTCTTATCTGTTAAAACTATAGCGCAGATTAATTCAGTCAACTGAAAAGAAGACTCTATTTCCTGCAAGTATAACTACCTATAGCGCAGATTAACTTCAATAACAAATAAAAGTCAGTCTCTAACATAGAAATAAGAGAGAGGGAACTAATACTCACTTCAGTCAACTGAAAAGAAGACTGAAGTGAAAATGTAAACAATGTCCGCTACTTATAGTCTGTGCCCGGACAGAAGAAATGGAAACCACTCGGTCAGGCCACACCGAATGACACGCTCAACGTGTCATAGCCGCCCCAACGAACTTCGGGTCCACTCCAGTTTGTAGAAAGTGATAAGGGTATGATGATGAAGTGTAATGGGATAGGAGTGGAGGTGATAAAACTGAAATATACCGCGTACAAGCCTTGTGTACAGGCTTGATCTTCACATTATCTTTTGTCTAGTTTTGCTTCTGCTGCATTTTCAACAGGTTATGGGCCCTGGGCTCGCCTAACTAGACAAATCTATCGATCATTCAATCGTTCTTGTCCTGGATCTTCTAGGAGATATTACCCACATGATTGGACCTACCGCCCATATCCATCTCCTTATCTGATCCACCATCAACTCATTCTAACGTTGACATATATCCCATTGAACTCTTCAAGATGTCTTCAGACATGACATCAATCGCTACTTCGATGGAGAAACTCAAAGGCACCAACTGGCAAATCTGGCAGCACAGAATCCAAGGTGCTTTGGTCCACATCAATGAGCCAGAAATCGCCCTTGGCAATGAACGACATCCAACTCCTATCATTACACAAGCCGCCATCACACCTGTTCCAGCTACCGCTGGAGTAGCTACTGTAGTCTGTCAACCCACTGTCATTGATAATCAAAATGAAATTAATGATTGGGACAAGCATAACCGACAAGGAGTGGGGCTCCTTCTCACCGCCTGTAATGATACCACTGGACAGACTCTCATTGTCTGTAATACCCTCCATCAAATTATCTAGCACTTGAACAGCATTATGGTGACATCAGGACAAATGGTCTCTAATGATTTTATCAAATTTGCCAACTTCTTCCTTGAACCCTCTTGTCCATTTACCAAACAATTTGATGAAATAGCCTCCCTTGCTGCTCGCCTCACTGTAGGAGGGATGGCTATCCCTGTTAACATTCTTGCGCTGATGATGGTTCGTGCACTTCTGGACACATGAATCATTCTGCTCAGCCTTTTTGGCTCCAGATGTCTATGCCCTCACCTGTTCTGGAATCCACACCCATAGGTGAACGCCGATTCGACTCTGCCCCCTTTGAGGATGGACGAGGGAAGGACGATTTGGTAACCCCACCATTGCTGGTGGCTGGTGTCCATTGCTTGTTTCAAAATTTACTATTTAATACCACACATTCATCTACAGACTACGAAGATTGCGCGCAGCCCTTCGACATAATGCGGCCTTAGGTCCTTGAACCGGGCGAGAACTCACTTGCCACCAACCTCAAACAAGTGTGTACTACAAGATTACAAGGCTAGAGCCGCCGCAGCTGATGTCCTATCCTGACACCAAGATTCCATCTACCATTGCTCCCTCCGGATCGCACCGCACTATTGTTTCATTGAGACCTAGTTACAAGTTATGTAGATGCGGTCAATTAGGGCTCTTGAGGAAGAAACCAACAGGATGGTCACGAGAACGAGCAAGTCCTCACCTCAGTCATGTAGCTGTAACTTGACTCAGAGGAGACCAAACTAACCATGGTAGTATTTATACTATACGAGGATGGCACCGAGACTATAAGAAAGTTGAGTGTGACTGATAATGTGGACTGGATCAGTCTACGGTCTATCGTAATGTGAATGCGTCCACTCTCTGCAGTCCTATGTCTTCATGTTTCAGATCGCTTTTATGAGCAATTGATCGGGTATAGTGTTTAAAATGTGTTTAAAATGTTTTGTTGCTAAGTTCCTGACATGAATTGAATGAGATGGCAAGCTGAGCATTGTAACCAAATGCACAAGGTGTTCATGCACTTGCTCTGATCTTCTTTTGCTTTGCTACCTCAGTTTGGTGAGGTCTGGGAGCTGTTTTCAAAGAATACTAATCTTTGCTGTCCCAGAATGATACAACTATGGTTATGATACTTTGCTGGTTGCTGCTGTCTATCATTGTTGATCGTCAAGAGATGTGCGCGGTTAGCCTTGATATCGCAGTTGAGTCTTTCAAATGGATCTTCCGCACCTCCTGGGTCACACAAGATTCACTATTCTGATGTACATCTTCACCATTGAGTGATTTTCAACCATACCAGTTGTGGTGCCCAAAGCTGCTGAAGCTCGGGAGAGCGGTATTTCCGAGGGGCCATCAGGGATGGCAGTATCAAACCTGCAGAACAAAGGGAAATGGGATGAAGAAAAAGAACTCAGGGAGGAGACTGACTTTCAGCTTCTCTGATAGCGAGAGAACTCACACATGGCCGTCTGTTTATCCGACGTATACGATCTTAATACACATGAGGAAATTATGGATGGTGGAAGACTGGAATTAGTGAGGCGAGTAGACAAAGGGCAGAATGACATTTTGTCCGCGATGCTAGCCGCCCGCCGAACCTATCGATATATAGGTATAGATATCTTTGATACCGAAGTACATTCATACAATTTTTCGGTTGACTCGACCTTTTGTTCTTCATTTGGAATTTTGGTGCTTGATTCTACGTCCTTGGGCCCCGTGCACCCCGTGTTAT